>VZRF01006771.1:0-20223 GCA_013396875.1 Vireo altiloquus | reverse complement strand
CTGTCTTCTAAACCAAGACACCACAACAGTTGGCTGTGACAATGTGCAGCTCCTTGCTGCTGATTCCAGGTTTCCCTGCCCTTACAGAGCACCCAAGCTTTGCAGTTCTCTAGCAGTAACTCGCCCAGTGCTGGTTCTTATACTGAAGTCACTGATGTATGTAATGATCTTTCATTTACTTCAATAACAAGAATTCATTCATGGGTGAATACTTTCTTCGCGTGTGGAAAACTTATTACCTGAGCTCTCATCAGCTGAGAAAATGAGCGGAATTGGCTCGTAATCTCCACTATGAGGCTTCTCAAGATGAGAGAGGAGTCCAGCAGGACAGCATCTCCCCAGATCCCAGCAGTGGGGACATGCCTCTCTGCTCCTGCTTGGATTCCTGCCTATGGCCCTCTTACTGGGGAAATAAAAAGAATCAGAAGCAGAAGCTTGTGAGTGTTGCAATCCATTAAGCAACAGGAATTGTAAATTATGATAAGCCAGTGTTCTTTACAATAGTCTTGGAGCAAATTGATGGTCAATTTTTAAAAGAAAGCGCACTCTTTATGGAGATTTTGAATAATAAAGAGATTCATGCGAGGAAAATTGTGTTCACTGATCAATCACAATGAGAAACAGGGATAAATTTGCTGAAAATTCTACTGTTGATAAGAACTGTTACGAGAGAATGTTATTTGTTGGGAAAGTTCTATGTGAGGTAAATTTATATACAGTTGAAACAACAATTAAACTGAAAAGACAGGCTCTGTTAATTGCTGGGGATGGGGCAGGCACCTTTGCAGAATTCTTTAGGAACCATTTTCTTTGGGCCAAAATTCACCAAGCTAAACTATTTTGTTCACTAAAACCATATACTTCGCAGAACACACTTTTATTTTCCAACTCTCAGTCCCCCTCCCCAGCTAATATCACCAAAAGGAAAGAGTCAGTGCAGATATGTATTCACCAAGTAGCAAGGAATGGCTTTTACGTAGAACAGATGATTATATGATTGCACACAACATTTGTTGCTCCTCTTGAACAGAGATAGATTGGGAGACAAGATCAAAATTAGACAACTGAATCATAGATTTCTTAGGTTTTGACAGATGAGGGGTGTCCTACCCAACGAGTGTATTCCTCTAAAAGGACCTTTTATGTTGGTGTTGATGTACTAATGTAACAAACTCCAACTTTTTCCCCACCATTTTTCAGCACAACCGGAAATTTTCCTGAACTCCTCAGTTAAGAAGAAGATTGAATTCAAGCATCTTGTGCATGAAGTGAATTTTCACTCAGGACTGGTGTCCAATTTGTGCTCAGACTATATCTATATCCATCTACCACTTCTCCCCAGTAATTAGTAGTTTTATAGAGATCATTTTTACAGTCATGTTCTTGCATTATGAGATACATGGAATACGAATTTTCTTAACATTACTTACACTATAAAAACAGAATAAATGCAGGGAGCTAATGTCATTGCTCCTCATAATCCAGCCACATTTTGCATTTCAATTTAGGAGAAAATCCTAACTGCTTCTTCGAGGGATATTTTTTTCACTGAAAAACAAATGACAATATCACTTCAATGACAATGCATCAGCTAATATTCATCTATACTAAAACAACTCCAGCCCAAATAATTTTGGTTTCAGACAATCGACTCTGTACTTTCAGCCATAGGATAATTAGAATACAACCAATCTTAGTATTATAATTACTTGCAGTTTAATTCTCACATTGACCTGATATTGCACACCACCATGGCTCATTACACTTGTTTTATTAACGCAGTGTACCAAAAATTATGTTAACATTCTTGCTAGCTACAACATAATCTTCTGGTTCACCCACACACAAAATAGCCTCTATTAAAGGTGAAATAATAATGATAAAAATATCGCTGTAAAACTTAAATGCTTAGTTACATTCTGATTTCCAAGAATCACAATTAACATAAATGCTCAGATATTTTTCACTGCATATTCCTAACCACTCTATTCTGCTTAGAAAATTGTATTTATATATGCTTCTCCAACACAGACTTTTTTATATGACAGCAGGAATTGAAATAAAATGAGTTCATAAAATCAGTGATGCCAGTGTATTAGCTGTTTGCCCTCAATATTTTGCTATAATGGTTATCAAAACTGCATTAATCTCTCTTATTGAAAACTATTTATATACCCCTAATCATCATTAAAATGTTATTTTGTCTTCAGCACAAGAAATTAATCTTCTTTTCTATTAAAAAGAAATAATCTGATTTTTTTTCCCATGCTTTTCCCTTTAATGGTGCTTCTGTGAAGCAAACATGAGACAAAGCTTAAAGATAAAGAATTAACAGAATAAATGAGAGGAAGAAACTAGAAAGTGTTAATAGAAATTACAGAAATGGTTTATCAGTCTCCACATTAATGGCCCATTGTTGCTGAAGGCTCTTTAAGTGTGTGTTTTTCACTGAAACATGCACAGATATTTGCAGATTCTTAAAATTGATTAGCAGATAGAAAAACCTCTGGATCAGTCATGGAAAAAGCCACAGTGCCCACATGTCTGAGTAAAACTGGACTGAGGCAACAGCTGTATTAAACTCAAAAGCTATTAAAATTCAAAGTTATTAGATTACACTGATTTTTTTAGGCTCAAGTCATTAATCTTGATCAAGAGTTCCAGCCTTTACTTCAAGAATCTAGAGCAAAGAATAATGAGGTATAGTACATTATGGTACAATATAATACATGACAGTACATCCTGTGAGTACCTGAAATTATTTAATCTGAGTAGCAACTTCAGAAATTCCTATTGGTTTTAAAAAGCAAGTAAATAGTGTAATACACACACATATATATATGGATTTTTCCTGATAAGAAGTTTAGAAGATGGCAAGTATCAGGAAAACAAACTGCATAAACAAAGAGGCAGTTAGAGCAGAACAAGCATCTCAAATTTTCCTGAAGAATTATTTATTCAGTAAAAGTAGTCTGCTTTTACAGATGCAGCATTTTGCACCAGGTTAATGACTACAATCACACGGACTCTTCCTGTACAATTGAATGCAGATGTGGTGTTCACACCACCTTTACACAGCTTTGGGAAATGAGAAAAAAGCAGCAATTTCCAACCATCTCTAATGTGTCTCTGCAGCCAAAAGTTCAGCAGCAAGGCAACCAAACATTTGAGTCTTAATTTGGCAGCTTTAATTTGCCCACATCCAATGCGCATTACAATAATGAAGATTCGGTTCTGGTGACGTTTTCATTTTTCCTTTCTGACTGAAGGAGCAACAAAGTTGTAGCAAACAAGCGGAATAATTTCTGCCTTGATGAAGTCAGGGACTGTAAAGATCATGGGTGAATATGATGATTCCAACCCCCTACCCTGGACAGGGACACCTCCTGCTATCCCAGCTTGCTCCAAGCCCTGTGCAGAGTGGCCTTGGACACTTCCAGGGATGGGGCAGCCACAGCTTCTCAGGGAAGCCTGTGCCAGGGTCTCACCACCCTCACAGTAAAGAATTTCTCCTAATACCTAATCTGATCTTCCCCTTTTTCAGTTTAAAACCATTCCCCTTTGCCCTGTCATTCCAGGCCCTTGCCCAAAGTCCCTCTCCAGCGATGCCCTTTACGCAGGGCAAGGTCTCTAAAGCCTCTCTGGATCCTTCTCCTCTCCAGGCTGAACATCCCCAGCTCCTCCGGCCTCTCTCCACAGGAGAGGTGTCCCTGCCCTGGAAGCATCTCTGTGGCCTCCTCGGGACTCACTCCAAGAGCTCCATGTCTTTCCTGTGCTGGGAGCCCCAGAGCTGGATGCAGCACTGCAGGTGGGGTCTCACCAGAGTGGGGTAGAGGGGCAGAATCCCCTCCCTCGATCTGCTGCCCATGGTGTTTCGGATGCAGCCCAGGACATGGTTGGGGCTTTCTGGGCTGCCAGTGCACGTGGCTGGGTCATGTGGAGCTTCTCATCAACCACCACCCCCAAGTTCTCCCCAGAGCTGCTCTCCATCCATTCTCTGCCCAGCCTTTACTGGTGATTGGGATGACCCTGACCCACCTGCAGGACCTGGCACTTGTCCTTGCTGAATGTCATCAGGTTCACACAGTTCCACCTCTCCAGCCTGCCCAGGTTCCTCTGGATCCATCCCTTCCTTCCAGCATGTGACTGCACCACACAGCTCAGCGTCATCAGCAGAAGTTCTTAGGCTGCCTTTGATTCCACTACCTGTGCCACTGACAAAGATCTTATGCAGACCCCTCGTCTTGGGATAAATATGAATGTAACACAAAGACCTTAAAAATATGTTTGATTTTTTATTTCCAGCATGTCAGGTAACCGGGATAATAGCCCTGTCTATGCATCTAGAATTTTCCCCACATAGCTATAAAGATCTCAGCTCTGTGTTACAGAAAGCAAACGCTTTAATATTCCTCTGTATTAGCCCTTGGATTCCCATTTGTCCCTCACTGTCTCAGACAAATGGGATCAACGTAGACCCTTTGCCTTCAATTTGACTAGTCTTAATTATGTATTTTCTGTCATTCAGCTTTATGACTGTGTAATAAAAGACTGGTTTAATGGGCCAGTAGTCCAGGATGGGAAATCATCCAGCTAGTGAAGCATTGAGGACATCAAATTAGTGGCACTGCTGATCAGTTTTTTTTTTCCCCAGCCTGACATCTGTTTGTAAGCACTCATAGCCAAAATTGTTTTAAAAGGCAAATGTCTGCCTTAGGCTTCAGGGCTTGCATCAGTGAATCTGTCCACCCCTCACCACTTGTTATCTTCTGCTGTGAAATGAGACAATGCATATAATCATACATGAGGGAGACAACATTATCTGATATTTGATCTGATGAGCAGAAGTCAGAGTTCCTGAGCTGTCTCTAACGCCATTCCTGATTCTTGTCTTACTTGCATATTGAAAATGTACTTTAAATTAGAGAATACCACCACACACGTAAGAAACGTTTCTAGAAACCTTCATTATCTAATGATTTTTTTAATTCCTTGCCAGAAATTGTTCTTTTAAATATGAGTACTGCTAATAATCTCCCTGAACCTAAAGAGAAGACAAAAGAGTATTAAAAGATTCATGGTTTTTGAAAAGAAAGAACTCTTGGGACCATCGTTCTGGACTGTTTTATAGTGCAGACTGAACATCTGCTTCAAGCTAACATTTGCTTGGAAAATAGAGTACCTCAGAAAAAGAGACAAGGAAGAAAACAGAAAGAATCCCAGTGGAAGCCTATACCAACCATCGTTGGCAGTAATTATCATATAATATCAATGATTATATAATAATCATACGATCATAATATAACTACAGTGATTACTCTATATTAACGCTGTGGTAATACTGCTGTACACATTAATGTATAATATATGAGTGCATGGAAATGCAAATACTTATGTAAATGAATGTTTTCATGAGACTTCTGTGTGTTTGCCCTCTCGAATTCAGTTGTTATGGTTCATTTTATATACGTGTTATAGCAGAACAGCAGTGACACTGAATAAATTAGACCACAGCTCTCTCTTGTCCCTCCATGCTACCATCAACAGCAGCAACTTGCTCAGGGACAGGACATGAAAGCAGATGAAATATAGAAAATGCTACTGCTATCTCCTTGCATTTTTGGGGAATCTAAGGCTCAGGCACTTCCTGACTTAGAAATGTCACGTTTTCCTTTGAAACTCCTTGCATGTCTGGTTAAATTACTTCTTTTAACCCATAAAAAACCTTTTAAATTTGTAATTCCTACAGTAATGAGTTTCATAGTTTAGTTATGCACTCTGTGTTAAAGCATTTTCATTTTTCTAACATATAAACTGATTAATCGATTAATTCTCCCCAAATCTTGTATTGTTAGGAACAATATATATTTTTTATATTAAACATATTGAGAAGTAATCTTAAACCTCTAAATATATTAAGAACTGATCTTGAACCTTATTTTTTGGTGTCAAAAAAATTTTTTGCCACCAAAAATAAATACCAAAATTATTAAATAGAAAGTCTTTCACCTTGTTGTCCAATTGTTGATTAATCTAATTCAAAGAGGAATATCTATATCTACCAGGAGTTTCAAAGGTAATCACTGTTCATTTTTCACTGTTTATTCCTACCTTTTCTAGTTCTTCCTTTTGACACTTACTAGGTTGTGATATACCTTCCTTAAATTTTGGTTTTTTTATTCACATAAAACTCTTTGGAAATTTACGAAACTTATGGCATTATTATGAAACAATTCTGTTCCTTGTATGTTTTTTGACCCAATTTGAGGCACAAACAAGCTCTCTGAAGCCACGATGACTTTGCCTGCAAAATGCTGTTTAGTCATATATTTGTTATTCCTATTTGTACATGTTTATTGATATATTTGTTATTCCTATTCTTTCTTGTATTAGATACCATTTCGCTCAGAAGAGCTCAGATTTACTGGTCTGCAGCTCCCTGGACTGTTCTGCATGTGCCATCTTCCATTTTCCTGTTACTGATTCCATTTTAATCATAGTTAATAGTTCAGCAGTTTTACACTTGAACTCTTTCGGAACTCTTGGGTGAATACCATCTGTTCCTGATGATTTGTTACCACACATATTATCAGTTAGTTCTAAAACCTCTCCTTTCCAGCATTTTTTTAAGCAGCTCAAGTATTGAATTTAGACAGTCTGCTTAAGAACCCTCAAACCCAAAGTCCTAATTCAAAATTTTGGGAAGTCCAAAATCTGCAGCCCAGACTGAAGATCTTCCATACCAAACACTCCTACCCCGATATAAATAATAAACCAAACTTAATGTCACAAGACCATTTTCTAGTGTTAAGTACCCACATTTCTGTTATTCAAAGTCACTTCAGCATTCTCTGTCTTTCCTGTGATTGTTCAGAATACAATACCAAAAAATCCTGTCATTTAGGTACATTACTCATCAAGATAAAACCACAGATATTCAGGCAGGTAAAGGCAGAACATATATGTCTGATTTTGTTCAGACTACAGAATTTCAGTGAGAAACACACACAGGAGGAAAAAGGATATAATATAGGCACTGTTGGTGCTTCCATCACTATAGAAAAGTGGAGATATCCTAAATTATCAATTTTCAATCACTATCTACACAAATAAAACCATGCATTGAAGAAGCTAAAAGCTTAATACATTTAAGTGGATGTCCTTATGGGGTTTCTGAGCAGCAGCTCATTACTTAATTTCAGGTAGCATGGGAGTTCTTTTCATTACTGCATCACGTTAATTTTCTGTTTAAATATCACAGGTTTTTTTAAAGAAGATTTTCTCCTGGAGATTTCAATACTATGAAACTTTGCTGTTTCTTTATAATTTTAATTTTTGGAGGAAAACAGCCATTCCAATCCTATCTTGCTTTAGTGAAGCACACTTCTGAAGAAGAGCAGACTTTCTAGTCACAAGGTCAAGGAATTTGCTGATTATAAGAATAAAGATTTCTGCACTACTGTGTGATTTTGGCATAACAACAAGCCTTTAATTTTACTGCACAAGAAGGATGAAAAAAAATCCCATTGGAACTATTCCACTGGTTTTTTATGAGGTTTTTTTTCCATTAATTATCTTCAGTTTCCCTCATGGCCTTTTTACCTGAGCTACATAAAAAGTAATTTCTCTTTTACGGATGTTCCATATTGAAAATGTCAGGCAATCGGGACAAATATCAAAGTATTTTTTATATGAGAGGGCTTCAAAATTAGGAAAAGCAGTATTTTGTGTTGTGTGTGAGTTAAAATTAAGTGAAATAAAAGTTGCTAGGTTGACAGCAGTGGAAACTATGTCACTCTTCATAGAACAATGGTACAAAAAGTTAGAGATTCTCCAACAAGTTCTGAAAAATTAATTGTGCCTTGGACATATTTTGGCATAAAAAAAAATCAGTTATTATTAATGTTAATTTCTTCACTCTTTTTAATAAGAATGTCAGGCAAGATTTCCAGAATAGGGTAAAAAGGCACTTTTACCATTGTCCTATCTAGCCATGGTTTTGTGCTCAAGATTCCACTGTGACTGAAGAACAGAGAACACTGAACACGATAAAATTCTTCCCAGAAGTTTAACAAAATTGATGAACACTTTCCATATAGGAATTATCCTTACACAAAATTATCTGGAACTAGTTCCCTCCTAACAAAACGAAGGGTTGGGATGTATGCTTTAAGCAAGGAAAAACAGTAATTTATGAACTGCTACCCATGAACTCTTCCCACACTTCTTTCTCTTCACAAATATTCATTTATCAATTTTCTTTCTCTTCACAGATCATTTATCAAATAAGGTTAAAACCCTAGCAAGAGCAAAGACATCAGACAGTGAAACACTCTCTGTCTCAAAATAAAGATGTATATTAACACTAAGACATTTAAAATTCTTATATTACACTTACTCAGGGACTCCAGAATTAAGTTTCTTCAGACACCACCATGTCTGAAGTGCTGCCTGATGTTTCCTAAAGGACTTTCAGGCTTCAATCTCACTGATCACCATGTGTCGCTGACCCATCTTTGATCTCTTTAACTCTACTATTCTTTTGTTTATTTGTTTGTTTGTTTATTTTGGTTTTTTTGGTTGTTGGGGGTTTTTTTTGGTATTTTTTTTTTTCTTTTGGTTTTGTTTTGTTTGATTTTGATTTTGGTTGGTTTGTTTATGTTTTGGTGAGGGGATTAGTTTGTTTATTCATTTGTTTGCTTGTTTGTTTCCTGGCAGATCTCAGGGATTCTCAGCACTGCAGACCTGCAAAACCAAACTATTCTCAAGTTCTAACCCCAACCTGGTTTTGAGAGCATTATAATCTTGGAAAGGTTACCTGCCATCCTCTTGTAGTCACAGGCTATCATCAGTGAAATCATCTCATTCACTTCAGATGGGAAAGAAAATGGGGTTAAAAGGGAATTCAGCTTCTCCATGAGCAGCATTTCTTCAGTGGTCTGCCCTGGGAAATGAGCTACAAGTGTCTGTATCCCAGTTAAAGTCTGAGGTCTGGCAAGTGCTCATGGTGTATTTCACTCCCAGTGATGCCAGAATGATTTTTTCTTTTTCTTTTATATCCCTCTTATGTACTCATTTATATAGTTTGATGTATTCTCAGTGCTTTTAGCCCACACACTGTGGCTTCCCAAGGCTGATAACTCAGCTCAGCCCCACGGCACTGTTAAACCAGGAGAGCAAACATCCTGGGAGCCCCAGACACCAAGGGCCTCTCCAGAACACATTTTGGAACCTCAGACAGGCCCAGCCAGGGGGAAAGTTCCTCAGAATGAGGGGTTCACTCGAGCCTCTCACTGGGGAATCTTTGATAAATATGTTAATTTTGCAAGGCCTATAATTGTGTGTATTTCGGTGTGACAGGTATACGCATTTTTGGGGCATTCCACCTGGACGAAGTGCTGTACCCAAGGATCCTGAAATAAATACTGAAGTAAAAACACCTTTTCCCCATAAACCAGATTTTGGTTTTAAGACCAGGAAAAGGCAACACAAGGAAAGCACAGATCATCTCTACTCTCTCTTTCACCCTCCTCCTCTTCCACGTCCTCCTCTGACTACACAAACCACACAAACCACCTGCAATCTCCTCCCAACCTATAACAAACAACATATTAATAAAAACTATTAGGAAAAATAAAACAACCCATCTCTGTTTTTAAATAAATGGGGTAAATCCATACACTTTTCTTCACACACTCTGTTGAGAAAGAGAGCGGAGATCAGAGGAATGCCACCTGACACCCACATTCCTGTGTCAGTTCAGAATGGAGTGAAAATTCTTGGGTAGCTGTGAGGATTTAAACATGCCTCTCAGCCTGACCACCTGCAACCAGCATAACCCTGAAGTTTGTCTTCAGTGGAAAACACGCCAGGAGCCAATGACAGCAGCTGGTGTGGGGTTTGAATCAGGTGCTAGGAAGGTTTCAAACGATGATAGGGAGGTCACTGGGTTTGGTCTGTAGTTTAAGTAGCCCCAGACTAAGCACACCTGGCATAATATCACTCAGATTTTAGAGTGACCTGAGGGGGAAAAACCCAAAACAACCACCTCATACCTCGTCAGGTTTTAAAATCCAAGAAATCGTAAGCTGTAGAAATTAGAGGAATCTGGGAAACCAAGGCAAATTTTACTTGTTTTTGTTCTTTAAAGTAAGATATTATATCAATCACAGCTAGGAAAAGAGTGAAAGAATTATCCCCTGGTTTTGCTAATGAAAATCATCATTAAATGTAAAGACAATGCATTTTCCACCACTGCAGAGAAAATGTAAAGTGAATTCAAAATTTCAATGTCTAACTATGTATGACAGGAATACCCAAAGGGTGGCCCTGGGGTGCTGATGAATATCCTGTATTGAGCACAACACTGCTGTTAGATCATGATGTTAAAACATGCAGACAGACACAAGCACACACAAAACCCCCATATTTGTGTCACTGCTTGTACCACATGACTTAAAAAAAATTGACACGAGGTACAATTTTTCTCCTTACTGCCATTTTTTAATTGCAATAGGTGGTAACAATGACATAGGTGGAAACAGAGAGAAAGACCATTTCCTGAGTGAGAGAGAAAATAAATACAGTAGTGGCAGAAGGGAAGTCCATCCTTTTCTTCTTTTAGAAAAAATCCTCATCAGTATAGAAGGAGGATGAATATATTACGCTGTATCAAACCCAATACAGATTAATTTCAAATAAACAACACACCATACCCTAACTCCCAGACAGGGATTTTGATCAGGAAAACTGTGTGATTAGTAATGTAAGTGACTAACACTGAAACTCAAATTTTGATATTTTGTAGACATTTATCATCTTGAGTTTCAAGTGCAATAATGTGCTTTAATGTCATTTTATAATAAGTGATTTGCTGGATCTTCTCAAAATAACTGTGCTATATCAAAAAATTTACTCAGAGGTTCAGAACTGCCATTTTTCATAGATTTTTATATAGTAAAATTTGGACGACATGGATGAGATTTTAATACATGTTTTCCCCTTCATTTACTTTTTTGGATTGTTTTTTTTGGGAGGGGTAAGGGATTTTTGGCCTTTTTTTTTTTCTTTTATTGTCATGTCAACTTAAAAATGCCACAGTGTGTAAAACTAATGTTGCTATCCTTAGGCAAGTAGTTAGATATGATTAAAAACAAATCTAACTTCCTAATTCATCCAGGAAAAAAAAAAAGTGAGTCATTAAGACTGGAATACAAGCAAATCTTAAAAAATCAAAGATGATTAAACTGATTAATCTTCTTTTCTTTAAATGCTAGGTCATGCTCTTATTATTAATAACACCATAACGAGCTGTAATTAAATTCTGGCAAAGTTTCCTCTTTCAAGTAGTTTGACCTCCTACTGCAAAAACACATAGGAAGCTATCCTGGTTACCAGAAATTCACATTTTTGTACAAAAGGCACACTCAGTAAATGCGGCTGCCTATATTAATAAGCTACTTTGCAAGAATGAGGATAATGTTGATAACACAGTGAAATTTTAGTTTTTCCTCAGCAGTGGTCACTCCAGTCAAGGACTTTTCCGTGTCCCATGCTCTGCCCATGAACAGGTGCACAAAAAGCCATGGGAAAGCATGGCCAGGAGAGCTGACCCCAGCTGGACAAAAGGATATTCACATCACAGGATGTCGTGTCCAGGACAAAAACTGGGGGGAGTTGTCCAGGAGCTGCCTATGTCTGTCTGGGGACACACTGGACATCAGTCAGAGGATGGTGAGCATAATTTGTTTCTCTCGAGCTTTGTTCCTCTCTCTGTCTCCTTTCATCATTGCTACCATTAATATCACTATTATTTTTTTTTTCTATTATTAATGTGTTTACTTTTTTTGTTGCTGTTTGTTTTTTGGTTTTTTTTTTTCTTTTGTCTGCTTTTAAATTTTCCTCCCCACCAGGAGCAGAGGGGAGTGAGTGAGTGAGTGGCTGCGTGGTACTTTGCTGGTTGGGGTTAAACCACGACAAATATCCATCACAGGCATCTGTACAGGCTACTGACTAAGCACCAGTCACCCAACAAATTGTGCCACTGTGGTTTTGAAACACTAGTTTTAGTGAATGTTAAGGATTTCTTTATAAAATCAAGGTTTTAGTTTAAGGGAAAGGGGTTTGGTTAGAACTAATCAGGGTAGGTACAGAGTATAGTCTATACTGAAAATAGTCTGTATAGTCTGTNATGCATTTTACTTCATCCCTTTGTGCCCATTCCCCAATAAAAAGACCACTGACCCAAAACAAGGAACTCACTGCACATGCTTAATAAGTATTCAAGTTAATTTCAATACGAAACGGGGAAAGGGAGGTTTTATTGTAATTGCATTATGGATATTCAACACTTTTGTAAATAAATAGACTTTGGAATGATCTGTAATTTCACAGCATGCTTTGGAGGCGACTCCCGTGCTGCCTGACGTCGTAATAAAACATACCACTTTCTAACTTTAATGGTTGGAGAGTTTTTGTCCAGTGCGAGATGAATATCGATATTAGATTGATACCCATATTTAATAAATCAGTTTCCCCTGCAAGTTCTGCCTCCGTGTAACCAACATCTTTCCCTCTGAGGGATGCCGAGGAAAGCTGCAGCACCCTGAACATGCTTGCAAACAAGTTCTACACTCCTCCAACTCTGCAGGAGTTTCACGTGGAAGATTTACAGCACGACTTCCTTGCTTTAATTGTGGAGAAAGATCCTGTGGCGTGGCTGTCGTGTGAAAACCTTCAGGAGGAGTCAGTCTGTGCTGATTTGCAGGACGAGCAGACAAATCTCAGCCCAAGTTCACCTTGAGGAGCAACCTCTATCGATAAGGCAAGAGGTGAGAGGGCCTCTTTGTACCCTCACACCTCTCCTCCAAGGTGTTCTCCCATAGAAGTCACACATGGTCATGCCAAGCCAGGATTAAGTACATGGGGAGGACAAAAATCTCTGAGGTGGATGCTGAAGTTGAAGCAGATAAGAAGTACTGGGAGCCTTTTAAAACAATATAAATGGTGCTGCTGTTCAGTAACGTTAGTAGTGAAATGACCTTGCAACATCCTCCCTTGTGTGTATCCCTGGCCACACATCCTGTTTTGTCCTGCTTCAGCTACGAGCAATTAGCTGTCTTTGTTTTTATCTCTGAGTATTCAGTTTTTGTATTATAAACGTTTTATTATCTGCAGTGCAGATATTGTTTTGCTGTTGTTTCTTCACCTACAGAGCAGCTTGTTATCTGCATCTTAGTCTCCTTCAAATGTCTTCTGCTCTGTGTTGGAGGAATTACAGGACTTACTGGGTGGTTCACTAGAGGTTAACACAATTATAAATCGAGAAAGGAGCCAACAGTTTCATTACAATTGTCTGTGTGTCTGATGGCATTAACTGCAGCCTGGGTAATAAGAAGCCATGATTTGGGGGAGTTTGTGGAAACGTGAAAGCATTGTAATGACCAAGAGGTAAACTATGTAGAAATGAATATATGTTAATGACTGTTAAGTTGATAATGATAGAATTTCCTTCCAAAACACTACAACTGCCGAATTTAATTCTAAAATTGCATTGGCATGTAAAAACACACACCTCTTTTTTTCTTTTTCCTTCTTCTTTTCTTTCTTTCTTTGGAGGGAAGGAAAACACTATAAAGATTCTTTTTTAAAAACTATATGAGACAGACTTCTTAGGACAATGACCAGTATGAAAGAAATGTTGAAAAGTCAAAATCAATTAAAAGTAAATAGAGGTTAGAGTTGTAAAAGTACGTGACAGAATCCAGATATGCATTTTGATAATGCAAGAAAGTGATTCTTCAAAGGTCTGACAGTTTCCCAGGATAATAAAACATCATGACAACTTCAGTAGTTTTAATTCCAAATATTCAGACAACTGTCATAGCTCCATCAAAACAGCAAAAATGGCTTATATTGTTCAGATCTTGAAGATCAAACAAAGAATATGATGTGATATCAAGTGGGAAGGCAAGATGTAGGCAATTGGGTATAACTGATGACAGCAACTCCTTACAAATGTTATTAATGTTCATCAGGCACTGATGGAAGATGGAACTATGTGAAAATCCATGGGAAATGAACAATCAAGACAGAATTAAAATGGATGAAAGAATTAATCTGAAAATTTAATTAAAAATTCAAATAAACAGACCCCTAGACTTAGTGAGGTTGGGAAAACCATGTAAGGCCTTTTAGTCCAACCTTTCCCCGAGCACTGCCAAGGCACAGCTAACCTGTGTCCCCAAATGTCACATCCACAGAGTTTTTAAATCCTTCCAGGGATGGGACTCCACCAGTGCCCTGGGAAGCTGTGATAGGGCTGGACAACCCTTTCAGTGAAGAATTTCTCCCTAATATCCAAATTAAATCTCCCCAGCTGCAACTTGAGGCTCTCCTCCTGTCCCTGTTCCCTGGGAGCAGAGCCTGACCCCCCCCGGCTTCCCCCTCCTGTCAGGGAGTTGTGCAGAGCCACAAGGTCCCCCCTGAGCCTCCTTTTCTCCAGGGTAAACAATCCCAATTCCTTCAACTGCTCCTCTTACGATTCCACTCCTGATCTTTGCCTACCTCCCCTTTTCTGGACACAACAGTTTTGAAGAATTTGCTCTTCTGCGATGTATTCTCCTCTGGATTTTTTGCCATTAAGTTTCTGTTATGATTTTTTAGTAGTTTTTGTCCAGGATTTTGTCTATTCAAAAACCAAAGGAAATATGGGTGCAAGGTTCAGCAGCACAGTCTGTGGTTAACAGCAGCAGTAACAGAACGAATCAGTAAGTTTTGATTCTTAACTTAAAGGATGTCAGAAGCAATTTTGTAAGTTTTCATCTCACCCCAGCACCGCTGTAAAAAGGCAAGGAAGGTGTCTGTCTGAGCCTCCCTCTGCTGTCAGCAGCAAGACAGACTTCTTCCCAGGCAGATACATCTCATTTTATGAGACACTTGTATGACATGTGATAAATCCTGGTTTTCTGCATGGATTTTATAGGGAGTCTGGCCAAGTAATTTAATCTCACCATTTACAATGTCTGTATTTAACATAAATGTATGCTATTCTTTGTCAATAAGCAGCGAAAAATGTGTCTCCCTTGACTTGCAGTCAAAAAGTTCAGATGGAAAATTGAAACCTTTCATTCTTTGTGTAGAGCACTGGTCTGAATAATGGGAAACAAGAGTCTTTCTTCAGTACAGACTCTTCTACCTACATGTTTTCAAGAAAAAAATGGAACTGCTGGTGTTAAAGTAGAGTTACACATTTCAAAGCAGTTTTAATCCCGAAAGAACAGAATTCATCCTGATGCTAAGGTAAAACATTCATGATACTGCAGTTTCATGATTCATAACATGAGTAAGAGAGCATCTAGTAAACTGTGCTTCATAGTTATGCACAGACAAATAAAAATAAATTACAATATCATATTCTTGAAGTATTTTCAGTGTCTCAACCAGGCAACAGAAGGTACAGACTGACAATTTTTGATATATATACCAAACAGTTACTCACACAAAAGAAACCAAACCAAAACAAGTTTTTAAAAAAATAAAGCTAAACAAAACCAAACCAAAACAAACCAAAAACTTTATCTGTCTCAGACTCAACAGATATTTCAAGGTTTGAGAAGCATGAAAATAGAGCAACTGTCAAAATGACAAACCTAAAAGTTGACACTCACATTGTCTAATAACCAGTCAGATTTTCTTGAGCAAAATCCAGAGTAAAACCTCACTGAAGTGGGAATATTCACCTGGTTCTGATAATGGAAACTTATTTTAATCCTGGTTTGGAATTATTTTATGGTATAATAAAACCTTAGGAAAAAAACTACAAAAACTGCAATGTAATACATTTGCACTCTGAGTAATCTGTTGTTCCATGTTAAATGACAGAATCACAGAAACACAGAATGGTTTGGGTTGGAAGGGGCCTTAAAAACCACCACATCCCACCCCCTGCCATGGGCAGGGACACCTTCCACTATCCCAGGTTGCTCCAAGCCCTGTCCAACCTGTCCTGGGACACTCCCAGGGATGGAGCAGCCACAGCTTCTCTGGGCAACCTGTGCCAGAGCCTCACCACCTTCACAGGGAAGAGTTTCTCCCTGACATCTGATCTAAACCTGCTCTCTTTCAGCTGGAACACCTCTCCTGTTTTTCTATCACTACAGTTCTGGATGAAAAAGGCAGATTTCATGTTGATTTTTTTTTTATTTCCTACTAAAGGAGAGGGTTGTAGAGGGAAATGCTTTCAAAGGCAGTGCTCCTCTCAGATTTTTGCTTGAAGCTGGTAAGATGGGTGGAAGGGTAAACAACAGCATAATTCTTTTCAGGAGCAAGACTGCACTGACAAAACTAACAGCTTTGATGACAGGTTTCCCAGAGAGAACAGGAGCTGGAAGAAACATGAGCTACCCTCCTAACTTTGGACTAAATGGACATCAACATATTATTCATGGACTCAACTGAGCCCAAAGCTGATTCCTCTGGGGTCAGAAAAAAGCATACAGGAAAAACTGCTCCATGAAGGCTGTTGTATTTCTGCATGGCTAGAATTACCAGACAGGTTCTAAAATCCATATTAAAGTTTGAAAAAGCTTCTAGAAAGAATATTTCATAGCTCAGACTTACAGCACATTATTCAAAGGAACTTCAGTAGTTAATTCCCCTCTGAATTTCTCAATGTAATTAATACCTTTGCAATGGTAAAGGCTTTTGTATATTTCCTAATCAACCTTTCAGTAAAGCTACTGGTCCTAACTATTAAATATTTTTGTATTAAGCTTCAATTTAGCATTAGGATGGCATGAGCTTGAATAGTTTTAATGTATTTTTTGAAGATTAATATTTTCTAATTAGATACTTATCTGTTTTTCATGTTTAAACACTAAGAACCAGGTGTTCATCTGGACTAAAGTGACAAGGTTTACCTAAAGTGAAAGTATCAGCATTTTCAAATAGCTGGTCCTACGTGTTTCTGAAAATCTGATGATAATTAAAGAAATACAAGCATGCATTTACTGATCTAATGACTTTGCTGTTTGAAAACACTGAAATTGAAATGTTACGTAATCAAACATGTAGTTTTGTAATTTTTAATCAAAAATAATAGGCATATAATGCACATAGTACTTAAATATTTCTTATAGCAGTGGCTGAAAAGTGGACAGGATAAATGGACAGGAAAATTGATACAGATAATCTCCAGACCAGGCTGGATGAGACTTGGAGAAACCTGGTCTAGTGGAAGGTGTCCCTGCCCATGGTAGCAGGGTTGGAATGAGATGAGCTTTAAAGTCTCTTCCAACACAAACTTTTCTGTGATTCTGTGAATGCCTAAACTGTTTATGCCTGTTCACTGGGGGATGGAGGCTACCTTACCACCATAGATATATCAAGATAATGATTTACTCTCTTTTCCACACAGTTTTTGCACAATTTTTCCCCCGTGTTGTTCAGAGAAAATGAAAAGTGTTTATTCTTTGGGCTGATGAATGTAACTAAAACTTGGTTTAAGAAGGAGTGCAGACAAACTCATTTCTTCGGACATTAAAAATCACAGCCACACATAAAGACTATAACTTCAGTGAAGCCATCATAAAATAAAAGTATCATTTAAAAATAATAAGCTCGTTGGTTTTGTTTTTCAGCAGTGTTTCCTCTTAAGTCACAATTTTAATTGCAGATTAGTTTTGCTCTTGTAGTCCTGTTGATAGATTTGAGGAAAGCAGCATACATCATTAACTGTACTGAGTAGGGATTCACATTTCAAACAAAAGCTTTGTCTGGCCAAGCCACTGTGGCCTCTCTGATTGTAGCAGAATTGTCATTAAATGGAAATGATGCCCGGGAATGTTGAACTTAATGTTATGTCTTGAAATAACGTGAATAACATTACAGTTGTTTTAATGAAATTCATAGGAGAAAAATGTCATTAAACAAAGCAACAATATTAACCCTGGTGCCCTGGTCAAATTCCAATCTGGCTGATTGCATTCTGACACCTACTATTTTTCAGCTGTTTGAATCCGATGTGCTTGTGTACCTCCCTGTTTGTTCATTGATATGTTAATGCCCTACATCACCAGCTCATTGCTGCCTGTCACTCCACAGTTAGCTGGCTGTCACTCTCAACCATCCAAGTGCTTTTAATGAAGCTGTAACCACAGTGCACGACCTTGAAAAAATCCCTGTCCCTCTACCTTCCCAGAGCTCATCCAGTCTCTTAGATATTGCTTGACCTTACAAGTGAGCATAGATAAAACTTGTTTCGGTGTTTGTTAAACATACAGCACAGCCTCGTGTCCCAGTTCTGAGATAATGAAACACTGAAGTGCATTAATACGTGCTTAAAGCTGGGCACAGAGGTGTCCTCCCACACACTGGGGCTTCAGTTCAGGCCAGGAAGGTGCTCTGAGCAGTATCTGCTCATCACCCCACTTAACCATGACTTGCTTTGGATTATGGAGTGGTATCTGAAAGCATGATCTAAAATGGATGAAATTTAGGTGATGATACACTCTAGGAGAGCAACTCATACACCTCAGCACCAGCTAGTTATGCAGACAACAGCCAGAGAGTAGATGTAGTCCAGATTTAAAAAGAACATCCCAAAATATGGACTTCAGAATAAATTGCTTTGCTCTACAGTTGCTTCATACTACTTGCTTATGGACACATAGTCATATTCAAAAGCTTTATTTAGAGGAGCAGAGCTGCTTTGCATTACCTTACTAGTCTTTGACTTAAGGGTCACAATCTGGATTGTAGCACGCTTGAGGAAACCCTTCTGACATTGCCAAACATGTTGGCATTTGTAGAGGTCTTATGGAGGAAAACATTCTGAAAATCTAAATCCTCTTTCATTGAAAACTTTAAAAAGTGTAGGACTACAATTTGGACTTGCCTTGTTCACGCATTCAGTCAGGATCACCAGTGGTGACCTTATAGAATAGTTTTTAGTGTGTCTATCATATCTCACAGGCATAATTTCAAATATTATTCACAAACTCCTCCCCATGACCCTTAATCTTGAATGCTGTTGGGGAAATCCAATCCAGACATTCATGCACAGTAATTTTCCTGTTTGTCAAATCAGACAAGATCATCGAGCATGTAAAAGTACTTAAATCAGGCACATGTTCTTACATATGTTGACAGTGATTAAAATATAAAAGTTCAACAGAAGGTAAGATCAGAAAGAAATAGTGCCAAAGATGGGTGAAAGAGTGTTTTTGTACCAATTAGGAAGTTGAGTATTCCTGACACCTCATCCATAGGTAACTGCAGCTAATCAGTCATATCCTGCTTGGGGGTCAAGTGCAATGTCCTGTTCTCAGAAAAACCACTGAATCCACATCTTTCCCCAAACACAAATCCCTCCCCTCTGGTGCCCAAGCACGTGGCACTGCAAAAGAGACGCAAAGTTTTAAATGCACATAATCAGGTCTTTAAGACAATTTCAGGCTTAGTCCTGCCTTGGATTTTCTTCAGGTAGAATAAAGAAGACAAGGAAATGGGGAGAAGAGTGGCAGGATAAGTGGAGAAGAGTGTATGGGATTGTATGAGCACAGATGCTAATGAACCTAAAAACTCACCATTTTATCTAAGTGTTATACGTGTCTGCACAGAAGTCAGGCATTTGAAAGCAGTTGTAGTTGTATCAGGAACATCTTAAGATTTCCATATAAGAAAATATTTTTTTTTCTTTTTTCTTTTTTTCCCAAGCCTCCAGTTAACATTAGGCATATTTTTCCATTCAGTACCAGGCCACGATGTGATTTCTCTCTAACTCACCAGTGCAAACAGTAAGGAAGAAGTAAAGAGAGAGAAAAACACAAAGAGTGAGCAAAGAGTGAGGTTATTAAAGACTTTGAGAGAGCCACAGTCGTTGACCTTGTAGTTGAAAAAATCTGCTGCTCAGTGGGTGGTGATAGATGAAATCTTGTATAAAGATCAACGTGAATTCAAGTCCTGAATGTCCTCATTTTACTGAACCGTCTAACAACACAGTCGCTGGATTTTCAGGCAAATGTAATCTCACATGTATTTCTTTATTACCACAATATTTTTTTTTTTTTTTTTTAGGTCTGAGGTTGAAAAACCTTTAATCAAATCTAGTACATTTGGAGGAAAAAACCAAACGTCTGTTTAATGGCTGGCAACATCAAAGGAAGCAAAGTTTTTTTCCACCTAGGTCCTGATTGGAGTTTTTCTATGTTGAATATATATATA
>VZRF01006757.1:13563-46346 GCA_013396875.1 Vireo altiloquus | reverse complement strand
ATATATATATATAAAATAAAGCTACTTTATTCTATTAAATGTGACTTGTGAAGCTTATGGAAGCGTGCATCACAAGTATAGATCAAAATGGAATACAAACGCATTCCTTTTTCACATCACCGTACCATTTTAATTCTGTAAAGCACAAAATTTTCTAGTGCTGTTTTCCAGAATCTCCTCAGTTAGCAGAACTTTAGATTAGTTCTCACACTTCCTCAGACAGTTTGATAATCTGGAGCTGATGCCATGTCTGTGACTACAGGTCTGATTCCAACACTGTTGCATACATCAGTGTTTACCTGTAATTTTTACCTGAATTTTTTTCTTTCTCAGTTATTTCTCATTAACAGTAGCTGTTTCTAACAGCTGCAGCTAAATTTTCTTGGCTTCAGAGAGCATGCCTGTTAATTAATTCTTCTTCTTGTAACTAAGCAATATTATACTTCCAGTTGGCAAGTTAGGCATTGTTGAGCTGACTGCTGTAGGTTCAATTGACCTGTCATCAATACATCTCTCTCCTTTCAACCCTGAAGTAATTGATTTGTGTCTTCTGTCTCACTGGTTTTGGAAAGCTGTACTCTCTCTTTCAGTTTTGATCTGAGACACAGCTTTGCCAGGCATGATACTTCAATTAGCTGTTAAGCATCTTTCTGAAAATTAAAGACAGCTTAGACCCATAATCTGTATCATATATGAGTATGTTTGGATACCTTGAGGCTAGACAGAAAATGTTATGGTAATTTACAGGATGATATTAATATTGAATTTCATCTAGTAAAGTAATTAAAGATTTAATATGTGGCAGGTTACAGTAAAATTGCTCTTTTTTGTATTAGAGATTATATTCCTTTTGCCTACTGATGCTTTTTCGACATTATGGTTGAAACATATTGTGAATTTCCTATTTAATCATGGATTGTGTATGATATAATCTGGCTAGATGATGATATGATGACAGTTTTGAGTCAAGGATTTTTCTAATACTTTTTCCATCTCATCCAGTAGTTTGCCAGCTTCCTGGTATATTAATTTTGTGTGAAAGTAGCAACTTGTCATCCTGATAAGAAATTGTATACCTTGAAGTCTTTCCTCTTTGCATGATGATTGTCCTCCTGATAGATAAGGATATATTTTAATTAGAAAAGTAAGAGCTGTCTTAGAATCAGTAGCCATTAAGAACATATATGAGCTTACTGATTAAAGGAAGTAATTAGGAGTTTTATTGGACATGGCAGTTAGTGCTATTTCCTAGCTGGAACTGGAATTATTATTATTTTCATGCATCTGTTTGTCATTGTAATGTAATTTATCAGCTAGTTTTTGTAAGAGCACCAGAAGAGAAACAGTAGCATTTGGGTCAGCAGAATGTTTACATCCAAGACAAAGATTGAAGAACTGCGGAAGGAGACAGGCAAACTGTAGCCTCATTAAGTTGCCTGACACATACTGTCTTGTGGGTTAAAGATGTGTGGCTAGATGACTTTCTGATTTTGTTCAAGTTTGTGTCAGGTACCAGGGAAGTAATCAGCATCAGTGTGCTAACAACCATGTTTGTCTTTATGAAGGTGCTTCATCCATATTCTGGAGTTAGTAGAAATGTAATTCAGCAATCATACTTATCAGTTCTTGTTCTCTGTGTTTTTGAGCAAAAATGATGCTGGCTGAGACTATGGCAGTATAGTCTCTTGGTACAGTAATTTCTGAGTTAATCTATTCTTTTACAAGAGAGATTTATGTATTGTACAGTAGTGTATATTTTAATTTTTCTGGCTCCAGTAAAATAATAACTACAAACAAAATGAAGGAAGAAGATGCAGGCTAGTGCTGTTGTGAAAAGTTAAGAAATTGAGGCTTTATATTTCATCTGCAACTCATATCACTTTCCACAAGTTGGATAGTCTGTAGCCATTTCTAATACAGATAATATATATTCAAATTTATATATTTGAAATCTTTCAGATACTAGGGTTCTGTTAAGAAGTTTCTTTGAATAGGGGTGATCAGAGGCTGTTAATAATATGTAGGCTGCATTCTTTGACACTGTTAGCCATTTCAGAATTGTAATTTTGCAAATAGAATACTGTCGTATCGAACAGCATGCTTAAATCTTAACAGAGACTTTCTGAATTCACTTTTGATATGGAGTTCTTTGTCAGAAATTTATTTTTTTTCACAGGATCACTTGGACATTTGAGTTTTGTGCTTTCTTTTTATCACTGTATATACTTATATGTGTGTGTATTTCTTTATGAAAAATAATTGGGTTGATTGTTTATTTGTTGTCTGTTGGTGTTATTTTTTTTTCACTCACCCTGAAGCCTTTCCCTGTCTATGTCTGACTTATCATGGAATTAATGCCTAAAAGACATACACTGAGAAATACTTGGGACTGGGGAATCAATCCTAGAAATCATAACTCAAGCTGCTGGTTAAAATAAGTGCAGCAATACTGTGTGAACTGTATGTCACACTCAACATACTGACAATTTTTATGTAATGAACCTTGGTCTTATACTCAATGCAGTATATTAACTTGTGGTAGTAATATTCTGTTGTATTTAATACAGTTGTATTTCTGCTCACTTAAGCAATAAAAAAACAAATTCAGCAGAAGGAGCAAGCATACTAACTTTGCATGCACATTGATTGGTCCCAGAGATTTTTTTCCAGCACTATTTGGTCATGCAACATTAAAAACTGTTTTTAGATTCAAGTTGACTAAAATTTCCCATTGCCCTAAATGATGTAATTATAGCATATAGACTGAATTCAGCATGGGACTCTTTGTATATGTTTTTTAGCATTTTAAGTATGATTCAAAATTTCAAAATAATTTTGCTTTCATTAGTTTTGTAAGATAAGGAAACAGAAAGAGGGAACTTTTGTAAATGGAAGCAGTGGCTTCTGCTATGACATAGTATAAAGCCTTGGTTTTTACATCCACTGTCAACATCCTTGGAGATGTGCTTGATTTCATATTAGAAGTCAAACCATTTAAGTCTTGTTCAGTAACATCATAAATAGGCTAAGCCTGCTTAAATAGGGGAAAATTACACTCATGCATGCAGTTACTATTCTTTTGCTTCAGAGCTTAAAATGGGAGATTTTGCTTGAAGATTCTCACTTACTTCAGAAAGAAATGTTAAGTTTTTTACTGGTGTCGCATGG
The DNA here is from genome assembly GCA_013396875.1 of Vireo altiloquus. Classification (NCBI taxonomy): domain Eukaryota; kingdom Metazoa; phylum Chordata; class Aves; order Passeriformes; family Vireonidae; genus Vireo; species Vireo altiloquus. Next base: position 43,178 of record VZRF01006757.1, on the reverse strand, counting down.
GAGGTAGATAAGAATTTGCTATGCAATTGATAAAGGCATGTTTGTATTTACCACATTAGTATTACAATTTCCAGTATTACTTTCCCTCCCATGCCAGTTTGTTGAATGAAGTTTTACTTCTTTAAAATACTTTGATTTTTTGTGAGTGTGGGTTAATCAAGTACATAATTTACTTTTTTCGTATGTCATCATAATTTAGCACTGAAGAGTCCAGCACTCTCTACCACTTGCAACAGTATCAGTGTGTTAGACAAATGTGTTTTCTATCCTTTTCTCTGGTACCTGCATTTCTTCTGTTTTGTTTAAATTCAATTTTGAAGGTGTGATTGCCAGAATTACAAAGAAGTTCTAACACCAAGTATGTGGTGTTCTGAAGACTCCAAGAAACCTTTTATAAAAATATGGTATAATCTTTAGTCGATATTTAGGAAATGGATGTGTTGAAAGGTCAAATAAAAGCTTTTCCTGAATTTCCAGCACTCTTGTCCACCTTGTGGGCCAGCAGCTAATCTCCAGAAGTGGCAAGAACTGACAGCTTTGATTATTACCAGTGGCAGATCTTGTCCCCTGACATCTTTCATGAGTAGCGGTTATCTGCCTTTTAGTGGACACTTACAGGATCTATCAAGAGTGGAATACAAACCAGTTCTAACATTTATCCTCATTGGCTGGACAGTGGTATAAGTTGTGATCATTGAAGAGTCATGGTTCTCTAGGTGAACCTTGCAGCTCTAATTGTGCTGCTTTCTTAACTTTAAAATATGGTATTTTATCTCATAAAGGACTGGTTAGAATTGCAGTCTTGTACAGAAAAGCATGTATAATTTCTCATTATCAGGTGTGTCAAAATGAAAATGGATTTCCTGCTGCATTAGTGCAGCCTCTCAGTAGCCTTCTCAAGGGTAGCTGTGGAGTTGATAAGCAAACTAGATGTGACGTTTCCCAAGGAGACAGATATCCTTTCTGTAGGGTGATCTTCTGGAGCTGAGTTTCTGTTTCTGTAGTTATGATCCAAAGACAAACACCAAAAACAAATGACCATATAATCCATAGTAAAGGATTAATTCATTGAAGTATTGGTGCAAGTATTGCCTGGTAAGTTATTCTAGTAATAACTTCTGTTTTTCAAATTAAAAAAACCATAGCCCATAGAATTATCATTGCCTTTGTCAAAATCTGAAGCTACTTTGTAAACCATTGTTATCGAAAAGGACTTAATTTTAGTACCAAAGGGATTAAAGGGGTTTTGCTAGCTGTCTTTTCATGACTGAGAAGTGTATGTAATATGTATTTTTTAATGTACAAAATAATTACACTTAGGAAATGGGTTCTTGAAGAGATTTAAGTGCAGTTGTTGTCTAGTGTATGGGATATTTGTTTCAGTGATCTGCAGGAACTGTAGCTTGAAAATATAAAATTATAATTATAATTTGGGCATTTATTTGTCATGAATTTGGACCTATGATTGAGTCTGTTTTGCATCTTCTGTACTTAACTTATAACTTATTTACTTAACTTATGAAGAGGCCTTGGTTCAGTGAAAAACTTCTGGACAATCTTAAATGAACATGTTCAAGTAACCTTGTTCCTGAAATTTCACTTGCCCAGAGGAACTTGTGCTGGCATAGTATTTTGACATAGGTTAGATTTGTGCTGCCTGAGAGATACAAAATAACCATAAAATATGTTTTCCTCACTCAGTGAGGTTTCCTCACTTGGTACTGTTTTTTCTCTTTAGTGTAGCATAAAACAGGAGTATGTTTGTGATTCTGCTTTGTAATACTTCTGAAAAACTCTTAACAGCATAATATTTGAATATTTATTTGACTGTGTAATATTTGCCAGTATGGTCAATGATGATATATTGTAATTTCCAGAATAAGGAAGTACCACCAAGTAATTTTGTATCTGAGAGACTTGTTTAATTAGTAAGCCAGACATGCCTGATGATTGGGAGAAAGCTGTCTGTATTTTCCCACTTTTGTGTACCCTGGAAGACTATGGTGTTTAATTAGTATATCAGTGAGCATGTAGATGGATGGCAATATCAGTTCCTAAAAATTCCGATGTAGTTTTAGTTATTGATCAGGTTTTTTGTGATGAGTACATTGACCACAAGCAAATTATATTAGAATGCAAAATACGAATTTTGTTCATAAAAACTGTGAAAAATTACATGCAGGAAGAGAACGGAGAAAGCAGCTGCTAATGAGTGCTATGAATTAAAGCTTTCAGTAGAACAGATACCTGCTAATCTTCAGCTTGTAGACTGGGCATGTAATGGTTTTGTACTGACAACTATGTTTCTTGCTGATAGGCTGTACAGTAGATTCCAGCAGATCTTCTTTTGTTTCTGTTTTGATTTTGCTGAGATGCCTCTTTAAACAGATTTATAAATACAGGGGCTATTCTTCAAATTTACACAGTGCAAAGACAGGTGAAATTACTGGGATTGCTTTAATATATACAATATATATAAACATCTATACACTAATGGAAATTTTAATACCAATATGCTGTAAATATTTCATGTTGACAGTTCATACAGATATAAGAACATCTCCCTTTCTGTGGCCTCCTGTCCATATTTTTAAAAAGTTGCCCATCTAGTGGGTCACCTTTGAGTTTGGTATTTGGGCATGGTAAGTAGTTGTATTTCTGGAGACACTAGATAGTTCATAGACTTTAGCATCAGTAAGAATGTGTTGCTTGTACTTCAGCTTAGGTAGCCAGAGTAAGGAGACATCTTTGACAATTTGAACCCTAACTGCTAGGGTTAAATTCTTCATTCCATATGCACAGAAAAGTTGTGCAGCTATTTAGGGAATTCTGTGAATGAAAAATTGATTTTTACTCCTTGTAATTATTGGGTGCCTCTATGATCTAGTGTTTCACATAAAGAATTATTTTGTTGCAGGAATTAGTAAGCAAACAAAAATGGTAATTTTCAAAAATAACAATGGTATAGTTCTGTAAAACTAGTTTTGCAGGTTATTTAAATGTAAACTGAATCTCTATGCTATGAGTCCTCAGAGCTTTCTGTAAGTTAGTTTATCAGAATCATAGCAGTGTAAATCAAATATGTTTTATTTACTTTGCAGTTTGTTAGAGAGAAAGACTGGGGCCCCGTACAGCTGGAGAGGGTAATTTTACGTATTCCACATATTGAAAGTGCAGTATAATAGCGATTTTACTTGGTTTAAGATATGCTATTTAACTATTTCTTTTACTTGTTCTAATATGCTGTGTTAATTTCTCCTCTTCTAAGTTATGCACTACTGCTCACAAGTAAATACCCAGCAACCTGTGAGGCCCTGCTTTTTTCTCCTTTCTTCAACTTCTTAGAACCTTTTAGTTTTTCATATTCATCCAAAGTATCGGTGGGATCGGTGCTTTGTCCTGCTATCCATGAGAAGTCATGGTTAGGGTTTTCCCATCCCTCCTTTTCAAAGTTATTGGTGAGATTTTTCCAGCCTTTGCTAGTATTTGCACTAATTTTATCTACTGTTTTAGAAGGTAGTGGTCCTGTCTGCAGCCAGTCTTAATCACAGTGAGATTTTTCTTGCTAGGTTCTTATTTGTGACTAACACCAAATCAGAAGGAATGCTTTTGCCAAAGTAATTGTTACTGTTTTAGTGGGTACCACTCACCCTCGGGAAAAGTCTGCTGACCATGCCAGTTAATGTAGGAGTACAGTGCACTCTCACCAGATTCTTTTAGATATTCAGTGCTTGGATGGTTCAGTGAATAATAAAGAATTTTTTTACTTGAAATTACATGGGATTTCTTTTTAGCAGGGAGATACAACAATGCACTTAAATCACAGTGAAGATACAAATTATGTTTCGACGGTTGTTGAATTGTAATATACAGTTCAGTCACAATACAAGTACAAATTACTTTGAGCAAAATGTAGCAATCACAATACACAGTTCAATCACAAAACAAATGTGAATTTAATTATGGAGCTGTAATAGTATGCTGAAGGAAAATCAGAGTATCCCAGTATTAAATCTTTCAAATCTGTCAAATTGTCTTTTAAGAATGTTTTCTTGTATGCTGAATTTTTCAGGCTTTGCAGAACATTTTGAGATCTGCTACAACTGTCTAACACTTTTTTGATATTTAACTACTTTTTATTAAAGCACTCCACTACTTCATTTTGGGAGCTAAAACTTATTTGATCCAGGAGCTCTTTGGCTTAATCTCGCAAACTCTGATTCAATATGGTTATCTTTACGTGCAATTTTTATGACAACTGAAGTATTAATAGCTAATTTGGCAATTAGACTCTCTAACCAAAAATGTATTCGTGCTTCACAGTACGTATGAAATTTCTTGAACAATACAATAAATAAAAAAGTTTTTATTTTCATATTTTGCTATGAAATCTGTGTCTTTCATTACTGGAAAAAAAAAAGAAAGGCAATTTCTGAAACTGAGTTTGCTGATACACTTCTGGAACAGTAAAGTTTTCAAGTACAAGTATTTTTTCTGGCTTTTATTTTTAATTTTTTTTTTAAATTTGTATTATTATTATTTCCTCCAGGACATTTGAAACTATAGATAATGCCTCCCAGGGTTGAGATTATGCTCAACTACCTGAATAATAACAGATGCTTCTGTGCTCTTCATAGCGGAGAATGCTGCTGTACAAAGCCAGGAAACATCAGTGGAACATAACCCCAAGCAGCAAAATCATTGTTGAGATCGGCAAAAGCAAATTGTACTGTATTAGTGTCTATGGCTTTTCACATCTGCTGGGTTAAATCAGCAAATGCTGGCAACAGCCCATTCTGCAAATGGCCCAAATGTTTTCTGCCTGATAATTTGAGTTTAACTTAGTAAGCAAAACCCATTCAGAGCATTAGCAATGTATGTTGGAGCAAGTTTCCCCACAAACTGTTTTAAACCAGTAACATTAGTGAAAACAATTCATTAATTCGTGTGCTCACTTGAAAGCAGCATAGTGACTGTTTGGAAGTACTTTGCAATGGAAGGCGTTTCCTTTGTATCGAAACAGATTCGGGTCTATAATTTTCTTTTTGTCTACACAGTTTGTTTGAATGAATTGTTTCACTTTTCTTAAATTTGTGAAGGGGTACAGATGCATATAAATAATCACCTTCTTGCCAACTGGTATTTCTGAAATTACATTACAGAGATTAATTGATCCTACATAAATACTCTTTTCAGGTACGAATATGATAGCTGGAACTATTATCAAGTTTAGCATTGCTAATCACCTTGTACTATCACTAATACTGTGGCTGAATTATATGTGTTGTGGTTTAAGCTCCACTGGCATCTAAGCACGACACAGCTGCTCACTCACTCCTCCACCAACCGAGTCGGGGAGAGAATTGGAATATTCTTGTACCACTCACTGCCAGGGTGGCACAAGAAGCAGGAAAGACCTTGATGCTATGCAAGCACTGTTCGGCAATAACAAAAGCATCTCTCTACTATCAATACCATTTTCAGTACAAATCCAAAACACGACTCCGTGCTAGCTACTGTGAAGAAAATGAGTTCTACTCCAGCAAAAACCAGCACAATATGATACAGTAAGATTTATATCAACTGTTATGCATTTAAAGTCATAGTTGTATCATCAATTGTTTCTGCTTTTCTGTAGGAAAAAAGAGCACTTGGTCTAACCCCTTAGGAAACAAAGTATTTAACCTAATTATTAATTGTATCTGGTAAAGTAATATTATAAAAAAGCATTATATTTGCAGTGAAGTAAAAATGATCAGGTGCTTTAGGGGGATTCAAGATCTCTGACCGCTGTTACTGGTGGCAGTAAGATGTTTTTACATACTTTAGAATAGGCTGCATTACATCATCCAGTTAATAAATTTTTTGACTGGTATTAAGCCATTTTAGACTTCAGCATGATTATGTGATAAATTTACAGCCAGAAACATAACAGAAGTTACAAGAAATGGACTTCATTCATATAAGAGTGTTTAAAAACCATGTGCATATTAACAGACTTGCAAAATAATCTTTGCTTGGTATTTGTCAGTGTGTCTATGTGTTATGCATGAGTGTGCAATCTCTTGAACAGTGCTGTCATTTGAGGTGCAAATATATATTGAATTTCCCTGTCATGACTAGCAGGTTCAAATCCTGTATTTTTCTTTTATTCTCTCTGACAGTGAGATGTATTTCATACTGTAGTTGAGCTGAAGTTTGTGTATGAAAGAATACCAAGAATGCTTTATTCACTTTTTTCTTGATTACCTTTTAATTTGAAATGCACGTTTCATGCCAAGAAGCTGGGAAAAAAAAGACACACCAGAGTTCACACCAAGGAGTTCTCTTGTGCGCCTGTGCAGGGTCCTGTTCATACACTTACTGTCAGTGAATTGTGAGAAAGTGTCAGTGACTTGATCTGAGTTACAGCAGACATAGAAGTCAAGGTTCCCTAGCTCCATTTCATGTGCTGTGTAAAGAAAATGCTCCTGATAGACATACATTATGTTTCATATCACTGCATTGGCTGACCTGAATCTTTTGAATTGCCTGTCTTGGGCTGTTGGTAGCTGCTCTTAGAGCAAGGCCAAGTTATCACAATGAAGGTTTGAGTGCATAATGGTCCTATTGTAGAGTGTTGTTGGTTGGCAGCATTGCATAAGTGACTATTCATCAAAACTTGCTCTACCAGAACTGAGAGCATTCTCATGCTCTTTCAGAAAAATACCAGTATGTAAGATTATGAGCAAAACATCATATTCATAGCTTTTCTTGAAACATTACATACTGGTCTTACAAAGTAAATGTTTAGGTTTTTGGGGAGGGTAGTATATCTTTCACTGTAGGAACAGATGCTTCTTCCACAATTTTTTGCAGGTTTTGAGTACTTGCAATTGGCACTGATACACAATTGAAGTAAAAAATACGCCTGGTATGATAGTGGAGTTTCTGAGGTCTTTCAGTCAGTATGAACACTACAAATTCTTCTCTGTTCTTATTCTGAGAATCCTCAGTTAAGGTGGATTTTGAATGGAGCCGGCTGGAGGCTGCAGTTGTTTTGTCTAACAGACACATCTGATCAAAGGAACACTGAGCTCACATGAGGCCCCTGAATGTGTACCCTGAAATTGCATGAAATAATGTGAGTTGGGAAAGTAAATTTATTTTAGGCTGAGCCACTGACTGCTCTTTAGCTAAATAGTAAGTAATGAAAAGAGTAATTAAAGAAAATAAGAGGAGTAAGAAGCACTGGATAAACAGAAAAAAAAGTAAAAGTCCCTCAAGTTTTCCAAGGTGTTTTTGGACATAAATAGAGCATTGGTATTATCAAATGAACAAGTGAAGGAACGCTATAAAGTGTGCCAAAACAGCAGTGTTTGTTATGTCAAGTAATTATATACTCTGTGCTTTCTCTCAAACAGTTGGAAAGCTTTTTTTTTTTTTTTTTTTTTTAATTTCCTTGCTGGTTTTGGTTAAGCAGATTCTCAGTTTTCATTTATGGTGCATAACTTCTCTGATTACATGGAAGCCAGGAAGGTACCCCAACTTGTACTACCAGAGAAGCTTATGTAGGAATTTTTCCTCTCACTGACAGTGGTGCACACACACAAAAAAATAAAGCACACAAAGTGAAGCTACCCATTGAAAGTTCTACTGATGTAGAATATTCACACAGACAATTGGATATTGTCTGTCCCTCATGGGGAAGTTGTTTAAGGCAGCATTGTTATGTTTTGTAATGGGTTCATGTACTCTGTAACTCTTTTTTAAAATACTAATTTCTTTTGACATTTGATTATTTCAGTGTGGCTGGGTGGCTATTGATTAAGAGGAGATGAGCTAATATTTCTGAAGCCCTTGAAAGATGATAATTTAGGCTCAAGGTTGCCCAGGAAATTCCTGAGGAGAACTGAAATTCACTAGCCTTACAGTAGTGATAACAGAGTATCAGACAAAGCTTGTAATCCTCAGGAACATCTGTTCTGTCTAATCCTAATTTTGTATCCTGTTAGTGAACCATTCCTTTAAGTATGGGATTAGGCAGCCTCCCTCTGAAAAGAGGATGGATATTTTTCCTTTCTTATTATGATGGAGAAGAGTGAGGGTTTCCATGGTGAAATATACCAGAGGACCATATCAAAGAGCTTGTGTAGTTCATGCAGAGACAGAAGACTGCAGTAAGGATCATGGAGGAGGCAGTCACACCTCGCAGGACGTAGAAGGGCATAGAATTCAGAATTACAGACATTAGAGATCAGAGTCAAATAAATGAGGAATGTTTGCTTCTATTTAATAGCTAACTGAAAGTACTCTAAACATAATGTAAAGGAGAAAAAAAATTATTAAAATAGTGATAAATTTTTATGAGTTTGTGAAAGATGGAGTCTCGTACATATGCATATGACGCTTTGTCCCTGTCTTATTTTGGAATGTGGTTCAAAAAAAAATACAAAACTCTTGAAAGCAACAAAAAGCTGTTAAAAGCCAGTGTTATTCTTGTCTCTTGCGTTCTTTTCAATTTCTTGGTTGGGAAAGCATTTGTAAAGATCACACAAGAGTGATCTGAAATTACGGAGTTTGTATGGAATTAAAATGGAAATATTGTTTTCATTAAAACAGAAGCAATGTAGTCACGAGCTCAGGAATCTGCTGTAGGCAGTGGAAAGCCAGAGCACTGTGTGAGAGAACTACAGTTATCAACCTAGAATTGGTTCCAGGACTGTAAATCTGAAGATAGATTTTTGAATAAAGAAGAACATTATAGACTGAGGTTCTGGGCAAAGGCTTCAGCTATCATGGGAGAACTATTCAGTGGTGGTAAGGAGTGGTGCAATCAAAGGATGTCAGTTTCCAAGTGGATAACAGATAGGGAAAATATTACAAACCTTCACAACAAATTCTGTGTGCCTCTTTGTTTTCTTCATAAAGGAGCATCAAGCTCTGAATTTTCTTTGAGGTCACAGCTATAATGAAAATATTTCAAATAAGGAGTACAAACTCCTGAAAAAAAATAATGTAAAAGGAAGAATTAAAAAAAAAAATCTGTAAGGCTGAAGCCACTTGTAAAATGGCTCTTGAAAGGAAAATTTAAATAGGAAGAGAACTACAGAAATACCTTTCAGGGCTATGTGTTTTACAAGTCTTTAAAATTGCAAGCAATAGCAAAAGTATGATTGGACAGAATGTTTTTAAGCAAAAACTTTGTTAAGCTTTTAACTTAAAAAGTAAGTAATTCAGAAGGTTATAAAAGTAATGCTGGCAGTTTATATGTTCAACTTCTCCTTGTGTTCAGCTGTTTCTTCACTGGTGTTCTTTGGAAGCTACATTTTTCACCAGGAAGCTCTACTGCTAGATATTGGCAGCTTTTTTGCAGTTGTTTTCTTTGTGCCATTCTACCCAGATTATTGGCAAATGTTTATTGAATCGATATTAGTTCTTTTGAGGAACTATAAAAAATGGATTAAAAATCACGTGCAGGATGTATTTCTTACATTAATTAATTTATTTTTATTACATTTGGCTTGCTTGTAGACAAATATTTTAGTCAATATTTTATTCAACAGTGATAAAAATGTTTCCAACTTTGTAGTGGTTTTGTAGCAATGTGTGACAATTTATCATAGGAGATTCATAAAGCCTCTGCTATTTCATAAAGTAGAGAAGGCAGTCATGGGCTGCTTTGTGATTCATCACATGAAGGAATGTGATGAATCAGCTTAATGTACTTAAATGTTTCTCTATGTTGGGAGTTTTCCTCTTGTGAAATAAACAATTTGTCTTAAATACGTCATTAGAAAAGGACTGTATGCTATAGACTGTTTTTGTTGTCTGAAAGTTTTATTTAAAGATTTCACATTTTCCTTTCCACATTCACTTTATAATTATTCTGATTGACACTTACATGCCTTCTCACTGATTGTGATTTGATAGGCATTCTCCTGATGATCCAGCATGCATGTCTCTCTGCTTCTTAGATCCAGTTGTTTCCCATTACTCCCATAACGTTTGCCCTTTTTCCCCTTTGGAAAATGAGTGTCCCTCTCCATGAAGAGTTTGTGAGGTGCCATCATGTGTGAATGGAGTGATTTTTCTGGTTCTGCTGCCAGGATGCAGTGTGTTCCATCCATAAGGAATTTAGGTCAGCATAACTGGAGGGACCGGGGATAGAGTTTGGAGGCAGTAAGGAGACAGTGGGAGAGTGAGACATAATGTTGTTGATATGAATACGAATTGTAAATAGTAGAACTACTTTCTTATGCTGTACGTGGAGCAATCAGCCCATGACATAGATGTCAAAGCACTTAATTGTGAGTTTTTCCTGACACACCATTCTTTTAGACTTCTGCACCCATATTTGCCCACAGACTTCTTGTAACATTGTTTGATTGTCTTTGTTAGCATACATGACAGATTCATTGTTGTTTATCTTCATTCTATGATTACAATATAGCCATTGTTTGGTTTCGTTTAGAACTGCCTGAGACTAGCTTAATTGAAGAGAAAGTTCAAGAGTCAGAGGCATGGGCCAGGCCTCTGGTCTACCTGTGGCAGACAAGACAACCCAATTTCAATGCTGAAAAAGAATACAATGCAGCTTGTGCAAAAAAGGAGCCTTGCTGTGCCATTTGCACTCTTCTCATGCCATACTACAAGGTAAGTAAGATTCTCACAGGTCTGTCTCTGGATGAAGTGTGAAATAGCTGCCTGGCTACTTAATTTTCAAGAAATTAAAAAAAGATACACTTACGCATTTCATTTGTAAGAGAGCTAAATAAACTCACTACTGTTAAAATTAGAACTGATACTTTGTTCACTTGCATCTGCTCTTGGCTACAGTGTATGCCTTCTACTACCATTTATGCAGGGTTCATGTTAGTGTGTGTGTATTTTCCCTGGAGTTTACACTTCTTGATGCAGTGAACCCAAATAGGTTTGTATCTTTTAGCTATTTCCTTATTTGTCCATCTCAAAATACTTTTTATCAGAGCCTCTTTTATGCTGCCTTCCTTTAGTGTTGAGGAAATAAGTGTTTTCACAGTACTCAGGCCTTCTCAGGAAAAATATTCTCTTGGAAACAGTCTATTGCAGAGCACTGTTTGATACTGTCTTGTGGAATTACTGTGTCAAATAGCAAGTAAAAATGGTATTGTAGTACTATGTTGCTAATTCTGAAGCTACTAAACTGGAATTTCCTCAGCATGGGAACCAAGAAAAAAGCCTTTCTTGCAGTGGACCCAGTAAACATGCTGCAATAGCACTGGTTTGCAGGCTGAATGCTATTCTAGATGTTACAGTTATTTGGAACAATCAAGGTAGAATGTGATAAATACATAGAAACAGTTAATTTTCTCATGAAACTGTTAAAAGTTTGGTACAAAAGTTGGGAGGGGTGGAATAGTTCCATCTTTGTCAAAAGGAAGAGTACTTTTACAAAAGGAAGCACTCTTTTACTTAAATAAAATTTTGTTTTCCAGCCAGACAATCATGATGAAGAAAGTCCTACTTTCAGTGAAGCGAACTCAGCAGAAACATTGATGGCAGAAAATGAAAAGACTAAACCTCTGATTCCAGAGATGTGTTTTATTTATAGTGAAGAAAACACCGAAAACTATCCATCAAATGCCTTTGTTGAAGAAGATGGAACAAGTCTTCTAATATCATGTGTAGAGTGTTGCGTACGGGTTCATGCAAGTAAATAATCTAACTGTTCTGTTGGCAGAAGTACAATTTCAAATTTTGCTTTATTGATAGATAATAGTTACCTAGGCTTCTAGCATGTCTTTAAAAGTACTTGAAGAACATTTTCTTCTGTAATGCTTCAATCACTGGCTAATTCTTTTTGAAAACTACATTACATTTTCATATTTGCTGTGAAAATATTGAAGAATTACCTTCCTTGTAAACTTTCAGTGATCACAAACTTCTGATTCTTTTTTCTGATTCTTTGCTTCTCTGTTTTAAATCACTGTGCAATGCTAGTATGTTCTTCTTAAGTAGTTACAGTGAAATTCTCATGAAGGACTTGTGAATATTGCTATTAAATTTGGGGATGCAGTATTTTCTTTCACTTAACATTCTTTTTTATTGAAAAAGTAACTGATGAATGCATGGATTTTTCTGCAGTATCTTCTAAAGACTGTAGAACTGTAATAGTTAAGAAGTCCATGAGATATTTAGAAATGTGGTATATTTGCGCAGAATAAATGTCAGTACATTAAGTCAAATTTTTACTTCAGAGAGAGTTGGTGATATGATAATGCACTGACAAAAATAAGAAATCCACTGTGATTTGGAGTTTTGGGTGCTTGGGGTTTTTGTTGTTTGGTTTGGTTTGCTGGGTTTTTTGTTGTGTTTTGTTTTTCTTGTGGGTTCTTTTTTTTTTTTTTGAGTTTTGGGAAGATATATTTCATAGACTATGGAATTAGCAGTAAGCCTAGATTGTAAAAGTCTCCTTTGTCACAGGACAGACGTGTTTTACTAAGGTTTATGTATAATTGAATTGTATGAGACCAGTGATAAAAAGGCAGAATACAATAATTGATCCAGTTCTCTTATTCTAGGTTGCTATGGTGTTCCTTCTCATGAAATCCATAACGAGTGGTTGTGTTCTCGATGCAGAAAGAAAGCCTGGACAGCTGTAAGTTTCACATGTTGTTTAGCTATCTAATACACTAGAGATTAAGGAAGGAAAAAAAAGGTAGCATGTGCATTAATTCATGTGAAATGCAGCCCGCATATTTTTTTGATCACACTTGCTGGGGAAAAATGATTTATTAAATATTAATAGATTTCAATGTAAAATGTAGTGGCATTTTGATAGACAAAACTTGAAAACTTGTTTAATAGACTTAGGAAAAGGGTTATTAACAGAATATAGTTTTGTGAAACAAATGGTTCAAACAAACAACTGAAAATTAAAATGAATATAAAAGAGAGAAAAAGCTAGTTTTCTCCTAAGTAGTTACAGTCCGATTTTCATCTTTCATTACCAGAGTACCCTATTACAGCTTCCTTTTCAGACAGCCATGAATTTGAGGATCTTCTGAAATACTTTTGTGACTACTGTTCTTGATTCAGGGGAAAAGTGTAAGTCTGTTGCTATGACCTCAGAATTTAATTATTAGTTAAGCAAACAGGGTTAGAAACCCTGCTACTCTATCAAAAATTAGAAAATGTTAACTTCTTTCAGGGAAATTACAGCTATGATGGCCAAGTGTGAGAGTTCTAAGGAGAACATCCTTATTCATAAAATCCCATGAAAAAATCACATATTTTTTGTTAAAAACACTGAAAAATTTAAGATATTGCCTTGGAATTGATGTTAACTGCAATATAAAAATAATGTATTTGAATGGAAATTAGTAGTCTTTGTCTTTTGACTATAGCACATTTTTTAAAAGCAAGATCACTGAAAAAAATTGTAAAAAAAATTCAGTCTTAGAATGTGTTAATTATGTGTTGCAGAAAGTATTCTAAAATTGTTCTGAGGATTTAAGGTTACAAATATTGTTGAAGTGGACATTTAGATGGCAGCACTAAGTGAATAAGAACAATAGTGAAGTGTCTGATGTCTCATTTATATTCACTATGGGTCAATTAAGGTAGTATGGTTATTAGTTGTAAGGTAGTAAGGTATTAAGCTTGGCAGTATGATAGAGAAAGGAAAGTGTTGGTGAGAAGATTAAAACTTAACTTGACTGGATTTTTTCTTTGGCAGACTTTTAGGGGAAAAATTAACACCTGTGGAAAACATTAATTTCAGAAGAATTATTTACATTTGACTGAATAAGTTTGGGGTTATTCTCTTATGATGCATGTAGGTTTCTGAAAATAAGGAAAATCTGAATTTTCGGGAAAGTACTTTTTCAGGCAAATTATTTGAGGAGGTGAGATGAAGCAGTGAAAGAGCTATCAAAACTATATGCAAAATGACTGAATGAAAATTTTATTTGATGAGCATTTAGAATTGGATTTTGCACAAGCACACTCTAGAAACTGGAGAGAAGGCCCAGTGTATTTCTGTATTTGGTAAGTTAGCTAACAAATGAAATGCAGCACCATTTTCACTGTGCAAAGACTTGACAATATGTGGTAGCCATTTGAACAATTTTTTTAATGTAAGCTTTACCTGTTACGTATTTAACTGAATTGCTGTAATTTTCTATGTGTATTGATTAGTGTACAGTTGAATCGCTAAAGCTACAAATTCATCTTTCTGTAGCTCTTTTTTTTTTTTTTTTTGCTAGCCTGAGTGAAATGAATTTGTACCCCAAGAGAATCCTTCATTCAGACATGCTTGTGGAATAAAGTTCCATTCTTAATGCCTTAAGTCATCATTAAGTTGGAAAGTTTTAATGAAATATTGAATGTTGAATAGACCTCTAGACTAGTATTATGCTTACTTATAAACTTGTCCTCTTGTCTGCTGTCTTGTAGTCTTTGTGATTACATGTCGTTCACATGTAAATGTGAACTGTTCATTTTCACCTGGAAGATGTGGCAGTAATAGATAGTAGACATCTGTTACACAGGTTAGATAGCAGAAATCCAGCTGTTTCAAGGATGTGGATAATGCTTTGTTAAATCTTTTCACACGAATGATAGCGAATTAACTTTTTTAGTAATAGGGTCTTTCAAAAATCTTGACGTGCAGATCTTGCGCTAATAGCAATCTCAGAGCCATTAGTGTTTACAAGACTTTGCAGAGCTTAGGTGAGGTGACATCAGCCTGGAAAATTTACTGTTATTTTTTTAAAAAGGCGTGAAATGGGTGAGCCGAGGAAGTACGCGGCAGTCAACCTGTCTCAGATACCAAGTGCTGAATCTGTAAAATTCTAAAAACATAGACAATGACAGAATACAAAGAGATATCTATTTAAGAACAGGCCACTGATTTTTTTGCTGTGACAGATCATGGGAGTAAGGAATAAGCAAAAAATTTCATGTATCCTAACTTAAAGATGGCTTTGATGGTGTTTTAAATTCTGATATTGCAGTGGCAGAAGAGAGATGATGAAAATAATAGTTACCAGACACATAGCAGTATGGATTTGCTCTCAACCCATAATATCTCAGACAACCAGCCATCATTCTTATAAAACTTTTAAAACCATTAAGAGATTATATTCCTGGGCATCATTTGCAGATTACTTTTCATGTTGTTATGGAGCATTTGTGGAAAGCTAGACTGGTCTACTTTAAGCTGTTTACGATAACTGTACAGGAGCCGGGGGAGTTAATGTAACGTGAAGCTACCAAAGTGTTAAACTATATTGAAAAATAAATCATGTGGAGTTCAACAAAGATAGGAAGCATACTTAGGAGTTATCAGCTATGCACACATAATATGGCAGACTCTACCTAAGCAGTAGTTCCTGTTGGCAGCTGCAGTTGTGACCACTCTGGTCATGAACTGAACATGTCATCAATTCTGTAGAATCTGAAACATCACACAATGCTTAAGCTTTGTACTGGAAGCAGAGCCTGAAAAAACCCATGAAACAGTCCTTCTACTCTCTTCAGCTTTACTGAGAGTCCAGCTGGAGAATTGTTCTAACAGTGGGTATACAGTGTTCAAAAAAACTTAATGGAAGAAAAAAAAGTAGCAACTGAAATTGCAATAAAGTAAAACTCTTTTTATCGTTCTTGATAGATGTCAATCATTCTATAAGGGTTGATTGAAGAGATTTAAGCTTCTTAGTATAGCCATGGGAAGGCAGAAAGAAAAAAAATCAAATTCTGTCATGTAAAATTATATGTGTATGACTTAGAGTTACATAAGCAACTGCCATTCTGAAATTTTTTCCTCTTGTGTCTAATCAGATTGTCTCCAGGAATTACTTGTACCCATTACCCCATATTTTGGGGTACCCATAACTTGTACCCATATTTTCCATGTGAATCCTTATAAGAAAGGGAATCTCCATCTTGTGTTTTAGGGACAAGATGACTTGCAGAGGCTTTAAGCTGCATTAGCAGAAGTTAATACCAGGAAATTTTATTAATTTTTATTTCTAAAACTAGTGAACTACAGGGCTCGGATATATAGAGATTTTATAGGAGCTACTCCTTTAAGATTTTTGAAAACATGCAAACATTTTTCAGGAATAGTTGAAGAAGACTTGATTGTGCCTTGAGGCAGAAGGATTAAATACACACTGAATTTTGTTTTTTTGGTAGTTCTCTCTTGATTGTTTGGACAGTATTATTCATTGCAAGCAATGTGGCTGTAGTTGTCTTTGAGGAAGAATTTATTAGTTTGATATCCAACTTGAATATACCAGTATATTTTTGCTTGTGTGGAACCTCAGTCCTGACATCAGCATGATAATAATTGCTGATACTTATTTCATCCTATTTGTCATTTTAGGATAATGTTTCTGTCCCTTCAGAGTTTGGATGATAAGCTTAAATTATACTAAGAGCTTTCACTTCAAAATAGTATGATACTTTTTATCTAATATTAGAGTTATACTTCCGGTAATATGGTTTTCTTTTGACCAATCTTCTGTACATTAAAAATGACAAATTAATTAAATATACTGCTATCCCAAAGTACTTCTTTCTCTTTTAAAAATCAGCAATTCAAGTTAGTCGTACCAACCTGCAGCCTAAAGTTCTATTCTTCCTTTGAATTAAATGTTTATGTTTCTTTTATGAGTCAATTTTAAAATTTTTATAATTTTTTAATATAATCAAAGAATACCAGGTTGGAAGGGGACCTCAAGAGTCATCTGGTCCAACCTTTCTTGGCAAAAGCACAGTCTAGTCAAGATGGCCCAACACCCAGTTCAGAAGAATTTTAAGGGTTGAACACAGTTCTCTGGGGGGGTTACTGCAATAGCTCTCTCTCTGAAATTTTTTCCTCTTGTGTCTACTCAGATTGTCTCCAGGAATAACTTTTACCCACTACCCCTCATATTTTCCATGTGACTCCTTGTAAGAAAAGGAATCTACATCTTCTTCGTAGCCACCCTTTAGATACTGGAACCTGATGATCAAGTCTCCCCTAAACCTTCTTTACTCATGGCCAAACAAACTCAGTTCTCTCAGCTTTTCCACATATGGCAGGCTTCCCAGTTCTTTGGTCATCTGTATGGCCTGTCTCTGGACCTCCCTAGGCTGTCCACACCTTTTTTGACCAAAAGTGAACACAGAATGTGTTATGTATATCTGTTGTTTTACATCTAATATTTTAATTGTATTTTAAATTGCTGTGTAGTACCATAAAAAAATCTCTCTGGAGAGGGAGATGAAATTAAAGAAAATTCCTTATTTGCATGACCTTTTTTTTTTACTGTAGGGAATATAGAGTGAGTATATTTTACATTCCAACTGATACAGTTCAGACTTCAAGTTCCTACATGAATTAAATTAAAAAATCATATTCATTTAAATTTTTGTTCTGGATAATCATTCCTAAAAAACTGCAGCTGTTGCAGAACATCTGAAAAAGATTTGGCTCTCTGTTGGAATTATATATATGCATACCTTCCAAAACTTAAAGTTTTTTTGGATCAGAAAAGTGCACAAAATGGGAAGATTTAGTTATTAGGAAATACCTGCTCCCTGAAACTCCGGCTTCCTGGATGTTTGAAATTGTTTTCCCTACATGTCATACTGATTCATAGAAGAAGGAGATTTAGCTGAAGATGACCTGTCTTGAGAAATTCCGTTCTGACTAAGGCATTAAACCCTGAAGAGAAGGTTGATTGGAAAACAAGGAGAAAGAAAGTTTTGTTGTGTGTTCTTTTGTAATTGAAGTTATGAAACATTGGTACAACCTTGTTTCAGAGTTTATTTCTTAGAAGGGAAAACTCCTTCTCATTCCTCTGCTTACACAAAATTGTTTTAAATTCTGTTAAATTATACTTTCTTAAAATCACAGCAGTTATGTTAACTTTATGGAAAATTTGGTCTCTATTAGGCTTCTGTGTATCAGTATGACTTTGCAAAGCAATGAAGCATGAGAGTACTGTAGGAATGAGAGTTGTCTTCGTAGCTAAATCAAACTTTATTATGTGTGGATCCCAACTATGAATGTCCTTAAAATACGGAAGTAGAAAAATGTCTGTGTGGATTTAGACAGAGCCACACTTTTCCTTGATGGCTATTCCATTTTATATTATTAGAGGAAACTGATTCTGAGATTCAGAAGCATAGTGTTTCTTGCAGTTTCAGCATCTCTAAGTAGCTGAAGTAGTATGCTTTACAACACTTTATGTCAAATTTTCACCCTCTAGGATATACCTGCATTCATGATACATAATACATCTTTATATTCTATTAGGCATTAGGTCCTGTTTGATAACAGTTATTGACAAAAGAAAAGAATGATATTGAATGGTCTATGCTAATGGACAAAAATAGCCATAAATCAATCCCCCAAAACAATTTTAAAAAAATCAAATAATATTAAATAAGTCATCTGCATGGATCCTGAAAGTGTAACTGTATTCATACAAAATGCCTTGATTGAGAGCAAACGCCTCATTAATCTTAAATGCTTCAGCTAGAAAAAGTTAGTGAAGTCAGGAAGAATAATGACTGGCATAGAGAATGCAATGTACTGTACAATGAGCAAAGATGTGGTCACTGATAGCTATAATGCATAAATGTAGAGTATCTTTGTTATTTTGAGGACAAAGGGTTTGTGACAGGAAAGAGGTAGAAAGAAGAGCAAGTAAGAGAACAGGTAAATATACTTCAATGGCTTACTTCATAATCAGGTAGCTGTTTATAAGGCTGCTAAGGGAGCTGCATGACTTTTCACAAGTGATTCTTGTGTTGTTCTCCACAGCACTACAGAAACTGTTAAGTACCTGATCTGGTTAGCTGGCACTGATTTTGAGAACAGATCCTATATATAAATAGCTTAGCAGAATTTCTTTTTCTATAGATGAGCTTTTTCATGCTTTGTATATTACTTATTGATAATCAGGCTTTGGGTTTATTTGCATTTTATGATTAGAGTAGCCCTTTATGTAATTTGAAGGATTTTTAGTTTCTTTTTCCCAAAGGCATAAGAAAAGTGGCACGTAAGAGCCATTCCACATTCCAGCTCAGAAACTGCCCTGTTTCTCTCTACTGAAAATAATGATTTTGAATGTTCCTTTTGTAGTGGTGCCCTTCTCACTGATACAGACTCAGCATTTCCATTATAAACTGCTGTTTTCAGAGCCTTGTAACTGCCAGAATTAACTCAATGCGAGTTGGTATACAGTGTCTTAATTTTCACACTGATTTTTCTACCAAGCTTTAAATGCATTTGAATATTGTTAATAAAATAAACTATTGAACAGGAAAATCTGGCTTAAAAAAAAAAATGTTTCTGTGTTTTTTGTTTTCAGAAACATAAGATCTTATGATTATTTTTTAAGAATATTTATTTAAAAAAATTTTTTTAATCTGGATTTTCACAAACCTTCTTTGCAAAAAAAGTTACCTTACTAGGAGAATTACTTGTAAATGCTGATGGGAGCCATGTATGGACTCAGATTTGGGGAGCTTTGTATTTCTTCCTGATTTTGTATTATACTAGTAACAGGATATTTATTGCTTGCAAAACTCAGTCTTTGAAATAATGTATTTTAACAGGTTTCTAAATATGGGGTTTTTCTGATGCTGTCAGAGAAACCAAATTGAAGATGATTAAACTCAGAAAATATGTTTTTAACATAAGTGCCATAGGGCTCAAACCCAAAGCCCATTTTGACCTTTCAATGCCTTCATTGGAGTTTGCCAAGTCAACCTTTGCCACTGATACTCATGTCAAAAGGCTCTATAGCTGTGGTCACCTCCAGCTGTGTGGGTATTCTCATATTACGAGGAAGGGATTCCCTGCAGCGTGAATTATGATTTCAATCGGATGCAGTTTTGCATCTAGCGCTGCTTCAAGATGGCATTGGACCAGAAAACATCCCTCAATCTCATCCAATCTTAATTTGTCCTCCAAGACCATTATCTAATCTCTAGAGGTACTGCTGCAAAGTCATTGAGAAGAAAAACATGCTGAAAATAGCCAGTAGCAGGATATCCTGACCTGCTCAGCTGGTGCTGTGCTACTTTCTTAAAGACACAAATTTTCTTCTGAAGATACTCAGGTTTAAATCTAATATTTGCTGTCTATAATAATGGGAATAAGCCTATATATTTTTTATCATAGTATGTATATATTAGATACATCATAATTCCTGTTTTGTTTGCTAAGCATTTAGTCTCAGTGTTCCTGGAATCATAGAATGGTTGGAAGGGACCTTAAAGATAGTTTAATCCAAGACTCTGCCATGGACAGGGTCTTTCATGAGACCAAGTTGCCAGGGCCACATCCAATCTGACGTTGAACATTTCCAGGAATGTCTGGAATTTCCAGGAATATCTACAGCTTCTCTGGGCAACCTGTTCCAGTATCCCACCACCCTCATAATGAAGAATTTCTGTCTTACGTCTAGGTTAGGTAAGAATTTCTTTTTTGTATCTAACCTAGAACTCCCCAGTTTATAAGTTTGAAGCCTTGTCTTACCATCTTTCTTGTAGCCCGCTTTAGGTACTGGAAGGTGTATAAGGTCTCCCTGAAGCATTCTCTTCCCCGGGCTGAGAGTTCTCCCAACTCTCTCAGCCTATCTTCACAGGAGAGGTGGTCCAGCCTCCCGGTCTTTTCCTTGGCCTTCCTGTGGACCCACTTCAGCAGGTCAATGTCATTCTTTCGTTGGGGTCCCATAGCTGGATGCAGAACTCTGAATGGTGTCTTTTAGAGGGGCAGAATCACCTCCATGGATGTGCTGGCCACACCACTTGTGATGCAAGCCAGGATGTGGTTGGCTTTCTGGGTTGCAAGCCAGCTCACATTGACCTTCCTGTCAACCAACAGCTCCAACTCTTTCTCACCAGGGCTAGTCTTGCTTGGTTCTCCACCCAGCCTGTATTTATGCTTGGAATTGCCCCTGATGTTTTCCTCTCTGTAAAAGTGATTTTTGTAGTCTCTCTATATTTTGCAGGAAGAATGGCTTACTTATTAACGTTTTTTAAAAGCTAATGTCATTCTTTTTGACTCCAAAGGGGAAAATATAATCTTTCTTGTTCAGTTGCTTAGGAACAGTTGCTCTTTCTACTATAAGAATTTTCTAGATCTGAGTGACCAATAACCACTATGACAGAAAATACTTCATATTCAGGGATCCAATAGTCTCCATTTCATACTTTATGGATATATTTTACTTTATACACATTCTAGGGAAAAAGGACATGCCTGTCAAGTGTGAGAGTTATTTTTACTCCAGTTACCCAAATGAGTATTTTGATTCTTATTTCAGTCTCAGCCTCAGTTCTCATTCCTTCTCTGGCTGTGGAATTCTCTTCATATTCCCATTTTCTATTTCACCTCTCTTTCTTGTCCTTTTAAAAGCCTTCTTATCCCAGCTAGCTCTCTCCTGCTCTTTGCATTCTTGGAGATCACTGTTAATAATGCTATGGACTTTGTAATGAAACACTACTTGTTCTCTATACTGTTGCTTTAGATTGGCATGATATGGGAGCTGTAACTGCAAGGAAGTTTTTGGCTATCCCTTAACTGAGGGCAGGGCAGACTGAATGTTTGTAGGATTAGGTACTGAAATGTGGAAATTAAGTAGCTGATAATTTGTAATCTTTGAATTCCCAAAGGTGGATGTCTTGAACAAACTTGGATGCATCTGAAAGAGTAAAATGTTCATCCATAAAAGAAGTGTGGCCACCTTCTATTTTCAAGAACCTACTTTAAGCTTGCAGCCAAAGATCTTTGTACATGTTAAATAAATTTTAACCTGTGGTGAATATCTCTCTCATGGAATTACTCAGCCTCCATAATCAGTGTGAACTTCAATCACTTAAAATACAAATGAAGGTTGTGAGTTATACTAGTAGCATCTAGAAACTTATATTAAGAATGGTGCTCCTTGCCAGGAAATTGAATCTTTTACAAGACTAACATCAATTTTTCTTTAGTTTGTTGTTTTTTGCAAATATTTTGTCATTAAAAAAAGAAAGTCTCTCTGAAGGTAATAGCTCAAAGTGGATACAGTAGTGGACTTCGAATTGAAATTCAATAATTTCAAAAGCTATTTTCCAAGTGAAAATTATTCCCTTGGTGTAGAAAGATTAACATATTCATTAGTGGACCTTTGCTGAAAACAACATTTTCAAATGTGTCAAGAGAAACACCAACCCATTTCTCTTTACACAAGGATAAATATAGACGCAAATATAAATAAGCTGGGAAAATGACATGGCTAAAATGCAGCAATGCCATATCCAAATGTACATCTGTGTTAATACTACTAGGAGAGTCACCTTGGGCATTGCAACGCAATTGAGAGAAAATGTGAAAGACTAAGGATATCTATTTTCAGTTCAAAGGTTTTTATCTAAAAAGCCAACCTGAATGGCTTGAAGAAAACAAAATTTGTTTACCAACGATAGCCCTGCAATTTGTATCTGTTTGGCTTAGCTGTGGCAGAGTTGAACATTAGATGCCTGTTTTAACTAGTTGCTTTTAAAGGAGACTAGTAAATTGGTATTATCGTGACACAGTTTTGGAGCATTTGACTCTTAAATCTGTTCTGACCTCTTATTAGAAATATTTCAGGGGGTAAAAACCAAACCCAAAACCTTTCCTAACCACTTCTTTTAGGTTTTTAGATATGAGTCAAAGTCAATTGACAGGGAAAATCACTGATGAAAAAAGGGTGGAAATACATTTTTTATTGAGTAATAATGTCCTACTTGGTGCTTAAGACACTACCAAGGGGTAGTGACTTTAAATTGTTAGAGGGTTTAGATTAGATGTAAGGAAGAAATTCTTTACATTGAGGCTGACCAGAAAAGTTGTGAATGCCCCATCCCTGGAAGTGTTCAAAGACAGCCTGGATGGAGCTCACAGCAACTTGATGTAGTGGAAGGTGTCCCTGCCTTGCAGGGCAGGTGGACTACAGAATCTTTTATGTTCTTTCCAACCCAAATTATTCTATAGTCAACAGTTGCAATGCATCAAATCACTAGCCAAAATGTATCGAAATTACATGAAAATATTATTTCAGATAAAATCACTGCTAAATAAAGCTGTGACAATAAAGCCACCACAATAATTTATTATATGAGTGATAATAATATGTTAGTAAAGTTGCATTTTATTTATTTTTTGGGATCACAAATTAGGAAAATTAAATGTACATTATATGTAACATGTATTGCAATGTGTGCTCTGTGCCAAGCATTTGGATTTTCTTTAATATCCAGGTATTGTTTCTACATATAAATGTTTAAAACTGCAGGTTATGTAGAACTGTAAGATGTGCTATAAGAATTAAACTGAAATCTGTTCTGGTCTGTTATCCTCTCATTCACAGCTAGAAATTAATACCTGGTGAAGAATATGTGTCTTGAGCAGCCATTCCTAATGCTTTCTCAATCTCCTACAATGTGGAAATAAGAAATTGTCTTAGCCAAAGGCAGTATCTTTCTATTTACTTAAAAAAAATTAACCTTTGTTGAATTTCTTTTTCATGAACTTATGCAGCTTCTTTCTCAACTAGTGTTAAAATTTTGGCACCCACATCTGGCAAACAGACACATACTGTGTGAAGAATCTTTCTGATTTTTTGTTTATTTGTTTGTTTTGAATCTGCTTCTAGTTTCATTCAGTAGCAACTACTTTCTTATTGGAGTACTTAGTCAAGCTCTTTTCCAAGTCTCATTTTTTAGTAGCACCTGTCAAACATTACACAATCTTTTTACTGGCCTGACCAGCTACAGCCTTCATAATTATCCTTTGTGCAGAAACTGTTTTAGGAGATGTTAGCTGGAAGACTAGATTTTGGCTTTTTTTAGTGAGGCATGTGAAGTAATGGCAATCAGAAGTGAACAAGATCTTGATAAAATACTGAGATAACCTGGAAAACAAGAAGTAATTAAAGAAAAGTGCAAGATACTAAAGCTAAAATACAGACAAAGGATTACAGAGCAGTGATGTCAGCCACTGCTGTAGAAGAGGTCCTGGAGGTTGTTGACATGTGCTACACAAGTCATGGCAGTGTAAGCACATCTCCCCAGAAGCGGGATAAAAGCTAAATGTACCTTGCCTGACATCACTGAAGATCTGTTCTCATTGCATTTCAGTGGGGAGAATGTGGCCACAGATTAAGTCAGTTAGGTACAGAAGTTATGGTTGTTTAACTGACTAAGGGTCTACAAATGAAAAATGTCAAAAAAAGAAAAGGACAGTCTGGATTTTTTATGTTATGTTATGTTTTTATGCGTAAAGTAAAAAGGAACAGGCTTAAGCAGGAAATCTTCATGTTAGTTGTAATGAAAAGCTCCCTAATGGCATGGATGCCAAAGAGCTGGAAGAGATTATTAGGTTGCTTATGGAAACTATTTTTGAAAGTGTGTCAGGCACAATTTATTAAGAGTAACATATATTTTATTCTACCCTGTCTTCATCCACTGATATAAGCTTAACTTTCTTTTTCATTTAACTGGATAAAAGTAATTCTTTGGTGATGCTATTGTAATTTACATGGCCTTAGTAAAGGCAAAATAGCAGTTTAAATAGAAAGGCGATTGTGTGGTGCATGATCATAATTTTCAATAAAAATAACTGTTAGATGACTTAATATATATCCCTCTGCTGTCGCTTGCCTGAATTCTACTACCTTGCTGTGTCACACAGCTTCCTGTCTCCCAGGGAATGCTATTGCTGATGAAGTAAGTATGGAAATACGGAAGTGTGAAAACTGCTTGTTGTAAACATTACTGTGAATCCGACTTTGAGTTTTGGCAGACACTAAAAAAAAAAACCTCAAAGAGAAGCAAATGTATTCATTTTAAAATATAAATGAGTGTGAACAGGCTTGCATTTTGTGTAACATTTATCCATGCAACTATAATTAATATGCAGCTATGCCTGAGTAGCGACATACCCTTCCAAAAAAGGTAATCCATCTTTTGGATGTATATACCAAAGGAAGCATGGTTAATTCACACTGACTTGAGATTTTTCCTGCAATTTTGTGAAGTGATTGAAGCAGAGAAGTGAGATTAGGGTTGCTGGTTGCAAAAAAACCTTGAAACCAAGAGAAAACATTTAGTCCAGAAACAGTGAATATGATATGTATTGTTATGAAAAAAATTGCATCATTTCCACAAAAAAAGCTGAAAGATTAAATGAATGTTAGTGTATAAAGCTTGCAAATTATATGGAGATGTTTTATTTCATACAAATACTGAAAGAGAGAAAACTCTATGTAATTCTAGAATGTTATGGAGATTTTCTAAGGAGATGAGCAATTTAAAATGGTCTAAGATTTAATTTAGATATGTATAAAATAATATACTTACAAAACTATTTTTTAATGCAAATACTGATGACAAAATTACTTGTTTAAAGGATTTGCAAAGGAATAATGAATCAGAGATTGTATACCTTCTGTGGTAATGCTTGGTAATGAAATACATTCTTCTCCTGATTTTTACGCGTAGGCTGACAGCAGGCGCACGGATGCAGATATTCTCTTTCTCTGTGAGAATACAGCATCACAGAATCATAGAAGAGTTTGTGTTGGAAGGGACCTTTAAAGGTCATCTAGTGCAAATTCCCTGCCATGAGCAGGGACATTCTCAAATAAGTCAGTTTGCTCAGAGCCCTGTATGACCTGACTTTGAATGTTTCCAGGGATGGGTCATCCACCACCTCTCTGGGCAATTTGATCCAGTGTTTTACCACCTTTATTGTCAAAAACTTTTTTCCTCATGTCTCATCTATATTTAAAACCATATCTCCTTCTAAAATGTTTCTCATCTTTTTTATAACTCCCTTTTAAGTACTGAAGGGCCACCAGGAGGTCTCCCCAAAGCCTTCTCAACTTTTCTCTCGGCTGAACAACTCTCTCTCAGCCTGTTTTCGTAGGAGAGGTGCTTTTGGAGGAGTAGCTCAACAGGCCTATGTCCATCATGGATAATAACATGGAAAATAATTACTAGTGTCCATGTGATTTTAATGCTGTCCATGGCATGTATACATTTATTAGGAATATTAGTCTTTGTAAATGTCAGGTTGTCTGAGTTTTCATTAGTTGCAGTATGTTGAAATAGAAGTTAAACTAATAGCCATGTTGCCTGGATATAGGACAATATATTGCAGTGCAGGCATGATCAACAAAATAGTTATAATGGGCTTTAAACCTGTGTTCCTGCCTGTTACGAACCGGTTTAAACCCAGAAAAGCCAAGAATCCTAAGAGTTTGGGCATAAACTGGAAATAACATATAAGATTCTAAAATGTCCCCAAACGAGATTAAAATCAAACGAGATTAGATGTTGTTGCCAAAAAATTGGTGTATTTTATTTAATAGTAAAAGAGNTTGAGCCAGGTGGAAACACCTATGTACCTCCCTTTGCAGCCACTGTCCCTTGCAACACTGGGGGTCTGTTGCATCAGCTCTGGTGCTCAGGGGGCTCCTTTTTGGGGGGCCTCTGTGTCGAGTATGTCCCCCCTCCTGCTGCAGATACACACCCAACACACCCAAGGCCTTTTCTCTCCCCCCTCCCCTTCATGCGAGCGGCTGATAGCTCCGGGGCTGCAGTGTCCCACCTAGGGAGGTGTTAAGTTGTGTGTCCTTTGAAAGTCCCTTGGCTCTCTGTTGTTATCTTACCTTCATCAGCGCACAGTTGGGGCTTCTGTCCATGCAGGGTGTGGTGATCTTCTTTGCAGCGTTTTGTAACACAGTTCCAAAAAACGGGGAAAATGTTTAACTCATAAAACTATAATATTTCAGTCTCTGACACTACCCACGCAGGTTTTTTATGAATGCTGGTAAACTTTTCTAGTTCTTAACAATCTAATTTGTTATAGCCTGTGTCCAGCAGACAGTGAACAAGTACCCACCATCCCTTTCTGCTCACCAAAGATATGTTCAGGTGTTTTTTTAGGGGAGACAGTATTTGGTTCCTGCATAAGGGTAATCTTTTTATGGTGTGTAATGAGGACATTTAGTGCCACCTTCTCTTTTGTCTGGGCTGCTCTCCTTTAATATTCCCTCATTTTATAATTCCGTTTTCATTTTTCCTATTTTTTAACCTAATGTCAAAACTCTGTAGTTAATATGTAAAGATTGTGACTTTAGTGTCTTCCTGTGCGATTTTAGCTTAATTTATTTGTAAAATTTCCTTAGGGCCTTTCAGTCTAGTTGCATTAGTAAGTTACACAGCAGATGATCTAATAAAACGATATAATTTTCCTTAAAAGTGAAAAATACTCATTAGAAGAAGGAAAATGTCATCATTTTTCAAGTAACAAATTTAAAAGTAAGGTGACCTAAGAACATCAAAGCCCTTTATTTTGCAAAACAGAGAGTCAGACAATTGAAGTATTTTTGTGGCCAATGTTAAGAAGGTGGTCAGATTAAAAAGAATTTATGAGGGATGCCCTGAACTTTTACATTTGAAAGTAGAGAATGAAGCTTTTTCCCTGCAAAGATTTCTGATGTGTCAGACTCGTGCTCTTTTCCCCAGTCTGCAGATGTTATTCTATGTCTAAATTGTAAAGGTTCATGCTTTGCAGAACTTCTATCTTGGTTTAAGACAACTCTTAAAGAGGTGGACACTCTAATATGAGTTACCTCCTCTTAGTTTCAACCAATTCCTTTCCACCCATAAGGAACAAATGTGAGTCGATACAAGTGAAAAAATAACAGTTTACTAACAAGCAAAAAAACCCAGTAAATAATCACTAGTTACAAGATCACTAAATCTCGTGAATCCCTGGGAAACAAAGGGAAATCCAGAGTGCCGGAAATAGCATTTCCAAGATGGTGCACACCATGGGTGCTAGTGTGGCTTGAAAGACAGAGGGAAAATCGCATCAGCTCTGTACCCCATGATAGTGCGTCCAGTTGACCATGCTGTCCAGGAGACAAAGGGAAAAAAGATGGTGGACAGAACCTTACTGGGAAAGCAGGACCTTATGGAACTGCTCTAATGTCAGATAAGTGCCGGTGCATGTGGGGTCAGTGCTGCCACCTGCTGCCTCCTCCCGCTGGCTGCTGGGCTGTGCAGGTGTTGGTGCTGATGTCCCCCACACTGCGCAAGTGTTGAGAGAGAGTGAAGAACCAGTCTCCTGGATGTGGGGTGACCTGGCTCCTGGGACAGGTTTACAGAGATTGCTTCGAAACAGGTTTTATTGGAAAACACTATTTTTCTGAGTGGCTACTGTTGCAAGCCCAGAAAAAAACCCCAACAAACCTGGGAAGCAACCACCTCAGAAGAGGAACCTCTGCCTTCAGCAAAGGCTGCCAGCAGAGAGAGCTGCCTGCCTCCTGGCTCCAAGTTTAAATGGGACCTTGGTAATGCCCTCCCCGCCATTTACATTTTCTGGCTGCAGTGTCTTAAACAGGCAGTAACAAATTTTGTGCACAGAGACATCTGGAATACAATAACATTTTGTGTTACCCTAACAGCTGCAAATGATTTGGTGATCAGGTTCACAAGAAGTCCTGCTTGGCTCCTTTTTCATGAGACTGTGGTATTTGCCTTTTCCAGAATGGCTCTTCCATTTTGGGTATAATTTTCTATACTACTTGGGTTATTTATTTTGTTACTCCCATGTAGTCATGGAGAGATGTATGCCCATGCATTTTTACTGTTTTTATCTTGCATCCCCAGTTGTCGTATATAAAATCAGCATATTGGACCCCATCTTTTAGTATCTCACTATGATAGTGACCAAACTATTTATAAAGATAAATAACACTGGTGACAATAGATAACATCGAGGGTGACAAAATCAGTCAAAGAAAGAGCTGAAGAAACAGGTTTTCCCTCTACTGGTTTGTAAGAGATATTAAGGTGAATCAGATTGAAGATGATGCAGTACTGTAAGGTAACTCTGTGGTTGTGCTAATGTAGTTTTCAAAATCCCAGGTAATGTTGAGGATTTTGCGTGTAAGTGCTTGCCTTTCAGAGCTGAATGCCAATTAGAGTAAAATTTTCCATTACTATAGTGGTACTTTACTGGGAGCGGTACAGTTGTCAGCCTTTGTGTTCCCTGATTTAATAGTTAATGTTTACTTTTAGAAAGGGAAATGTGTTCTGGAACATATTAGGTCTCATCCTAAGGTTGTTGTGGATAGAATAACGAACCTAAATTCTCTTCTTTAAAACTCTTTTTTTTGCCGGCCAGCCTTCGCATACGAAGATCCGGGGAAGGTCTCTTTTCCTTTCAGACCTTCCAGCCTGCGCACTGGATTTTTTAGGTGAGACACAGGGCGCGCAGATCTGAGCCCACCCTTTAATCCCGAGGTTCAATCTGCCGGGCCAAAGCGATTCTGGACAGTGGCAGTGAGTTCCTCCTCAGGACGTAGGCAGATTGCCCCCTTGCAGGGCTAACGAGCACTGCCTGCCTGGGGAGTATCCCCGACCGGGAATCGAACCCGGGCCCCGGCAATTACTGTGCCGTATCCTTAACCACTAGACCACCGGGGGCTCCCTTTAAAACTCTACGATAATTTAAAAGGGTGCTCCAAGAGGATGTTCTGTTCTCCATGGTTTTGGTTGATAAGGCAAAATTTATGTCCTTAAATAGCAAAGAAGATCCAATTGTCACA
>VZRF01006757.1:0-13526 GCA_013396875.1 Vireo altiloquus | reverse complement strand
TTTTTTTTTTTTTATGGTTAGGAAAGGTGTTTTTCATAGGAAATGTAATACAGCATTCAGTTACATTTCTGCAGACATTTGTAGTCTTCATCATTGAAATTTTTAAGATAAGATCGAACTGGAGTATAACGTAAAGTTCTTTGGGGTTTTGCTTTGTTTCTGTTTTTGTTTGTTTTGTTTGTCCAGCAAGGGTAACTTAAATATAGGGGTTCAAAAGACATGGTCTTGTATAGGTATACATTCACAGAATATCTTGGCTCTGTTTTGTGCATTTGGTTCTTTGTAGAGAAAAACAGGCAGGAAGAAAAATAGCTAATGTTGGAAACACTTTCTCATCAACTCCTCTCAAGGGATAAGAGATAAGAAAAGAAAAAAGGGAAAGAATAGATTCAAAAATTGAGGACACTGAAGGAGTGAAGGGTTGGGAAGAAGAAAAGACTGTATCCATTCAAAAGCTCAGTTTTAAGTAGAGGTAGGAAAAGCTGTGGTTTTTGTCATGTTGTCTGGGACCCACTGAACGCCTTGATGAATGCCCTGAAACAGATGGAGTAGTACTGAAGATCAAAGCAATGGAGGTATACTGCAGGAAGAAGAAAAATAAAAAAAATAATTTGAGCTGGATCAATAGCTTATGGGTCAGTTTCTCAGTAATTGCTATTAAACTAATTGTATGCCATAGTATTTTGTTTTACTTTTGTAAAATGTATGGCAGTTTCCAGCCTTTCTATGGCAGTACTGATTAAAAGTGTTGGGGATTTTTTTTTTGTTTGTTTTTTTTGGTGTTGATTTTCTTTGGGGTTTTTAAATTATCTTTCAAAGTGATTCCATCACTTTGTAAGTAATGCTCAAATATATTTTTTCTTTAGGTTGTATGAGTTGTTTCTCTTTTTGTTACTGTATCCTTTTCTTCCCCTGTAAGGAAATGTTATGCTTACAAGTGGCAGATTGTAACCCAGTAATTAATTGCATTAGCAGTTTGCTTATCCTCAAGATAAGATGGATAAAACTGATTTGTAAAGCATTATTGAAGCTCACTTTTTTCTACTTTATTTTTATTTTTAGGAATGTTGTCTCTGCAATTTAAGAGGTGGTGCATTAAAGCAAACTACTGACAAAAAGTAAGTAATATATTCTTCAGGACTTTATGCGTTTATTTTAGACTTTATTCCCAGTCCATTCCCATGTGCAAAGTATTTGTAAACCTAATTACTTGACAGGGTCCTTTTAAGCTGAATCGTTGCAGAATTAAAATTACTTCTATTGAAATGTAGCACTGTCACTTTGTTAAATAGTTAGATACTAAAATATACATTTGTTTTCGTATTTGCAGACACTTGCTTGTTTCAAATTTTAAGCTGCTAGCTTTTGTGCAAAGAAAGTAAATGAGAGCTCATTTATCATTGTTTGCTTGGGCAATTCTTATCAAACAGCAAAGTGTATTTTCTTCTTTGCTACTGAAAATTACAATACAATACCTTTGAACTTCTAAACCCGATATTTTCAATGAATTAATTTTAATCATATTGAAATATTTTTCAATTCTGAAGTTTGGGTGTTTTTTTTCAAATGCACTTCTATCACACACTATCAAAAATAGTCTTGTTCCTGACATCATGCTATTAACAGCATCAGGATTTTTCTCTGTATCTGGGTGACAGAACACTATAGCAAGTAACCTTAACAGCTAAAGTGGAAAATGGTGCAGCTTAGTATTTTTTCAAGCCAAATAGTAATTTTGAAAAATGTCATAATTAGCTTATCATAGTATCTTAGCAATATAATGTAGATCTCTTTCTTTCATGTATTGGAATGATGTGGTAAGACATGATCTAGGTACAACATTCTTTTTCACTTACCAGGAAAGAATTCGTTTATCAGTGATTTGCAATTGATTTCATGACCCTTGTAAATTGTCTAGTTAGGAGAAGGTTTTTTGTTTAACTCAGGCCGTATCTTACCTTCAGAAAACATTATTATTGTAGCCATTTTAATGGAGATTTCTGCCTGTACATAATTCTCAGCTCCTATTTAGTTCTGTTTTAAATTCCCTTAGATTTGCTACTTGCTTTACTTGCTAAAAAAAAAGAGAATGACAAAAATATTATCTCAGTAGAATTTATCATGCCCTTTTGATATTTGCTGTTGGTAGCTTACATGTTGCATCTTTAAAAATATGTATATCTTTTTTTTGTACATCAATTTAAATTTTTTCTACATGTCTCATGAGATATATTAATAGAAAAATCCACAGAGGTTTGCATGAAATCACTTTTCTTGTATATTTATGTATAAGGTTTTTGGGTTTACATTCTATGACTCTGTAGGTTAGTGTTATAGATTTATGAAATGGGATTTCTGTAAAAGCAGTTCAGCTCTGGTTTTCATTTTTCCATAACACCTTATAGTTGTTACACATTGTGGAATTTTTAATCTATCTTTCGGCTTTAGCTACCATTTCAAAGTTTTGAGTTTTCTGAAAAGTATGTTACACTTATATCTCTTTTCTCCAACAGCTGTAAAATCTAACATGTGAATTCCCTTTGCTCCTTCTTTACTGTGTACATACTAATTAGAGATACAAGAAAAGCATGAAATACACTTAAAAGATAATGGATCAAAGTAGTATGTGTGCGTGCAGTAAGCAGTTTGCTGTATTGGAAAGCTGAGATTCCTTCTCAGCAGAGCACAACTACTGTTTTGAGTCTGTTAGGTTGAGAGATGTCAAAGTGTAAGTGTTTAGTTGAAGATTGATTGAAGAGACATTTCATTTATAGCATTTCTGTCTCATAAAGCTTAGATGGTAAGACAATGTGGTTTAGCAGGTGGGCAGGTCTCATTGAAAAGAAAAAGGCTGTTATAAATTTTTTTTTTTAAGTTTCAAAACAAGGCACTTTTCTGTAGTTAAAATGTGAACAAACTGTCATCATAATAAAAGGATGGAACTGCAAGCTTTATCCGTTTTTATTTGAACTGAGTAACTTGATATTTGATATGTCATCTTTATGTACAGCTCTTACTTCACACTTGGACCGGTACAACTTTAAAGTCACATGACGACAGTTTGTTTGGTCCCTGTGTGTCATATTATACTTCTACAGATGTTTTTGTTGAAGATGACTTATTGAAATATTGCTGCTCTAGTGCAAGAAAGAGAAATTATTTCTGTTTTCTGCATCACCCTTCATGTCATTCAGCCTCAGCCCACATTCCTGTTAATCTGCTAAAATGCTCATGTAATGTGTGTCTCTTTGAAATGTACAAAAAGTGGGGTGAGGCAAGCATTCAGAGCTTACAGAAATAGAGCAAATGGGGTAATGAAAACATATGTACAGGGAAATTACATGGAATAAGGCAAATATGAATCAAAGAATGGAAATGTTTTCCTTTATTCAGATTTACTACTTGTCTACCCCCAAAAGATTTTAGAAGTAGCCTCAGAAGGCTGGTCTTGGTTAATAAAAGTGTTGTTAGCTTCTCTTTTATTTCATTAAATACACAATTTCAACATTAATTTCACACTTTCAAAAATTTCTTTTAGCTTTTCTTTTTTTGAGATTCATGTATTGAAACAGGATTTGGGGTGCTTTCTGATGGATATAGGAAGCGTGTAGTATCATCTGACAAACCTCATGAAGTTGCACTGAAGTCTTAAATGTAACACTGGTCCTAGGCACTTGCAGGTGATTTTTCTAGTAAAAGAGATCTGGTTCATGTGGGGCATTGCACTGGTGGCATGATCACTTTGCTGCTTGTATGCCATTGTGTCTGTAGACAGAAAGTCTTGGTAGCATTTTCATTTCATTTTGCATTTCGATAGATATGTGATTGATCATAATCATGTGTGTTGCATTAAGAATAGTTTCTCAAGTTTGAGTAATGTTAATAGTAAGTGCTGTAGATGATAAATTAGGCATGAACCAAATAATGTGGTGTTTACATATGTACCTGAATAGCACACCTACAAAAATCAGGTAAATTAATTAATTCTTACTTAAATAAAAACATATTTAAAAATTGTTGCAATAAAACCTCAGTCTGAAATTGTGTTTAAACAAAGTGGTAGTGTTGCAAGGTTTGTTAAAATGTTTTAAAGAAGCTTAAGGAAGCCTAACTACAGATGGGTACCTTTAAGAAAACCAATCCAAAACAAAAGCAAAAGCCAAACACATAGGAAGCAACGACTTAAGCATTTGTATTTCTATGGGGGTTTTTTGGTGGTATTTTTGACTTGCCACTTTTCACAGGTGGGCACATGTAATATGTGCAATTGCCATCCCAGAAGTCAGATTTGGTAATGTCACAGAGCGTACTCCGATAGACACTAGCAGAATACCTTTGCAAAGATTAAAATTGGTGAGTAGTATATTAATATATGCTCCATATATGTGTTGCTGTTAAGGTGTTCAAATATTTGAAATGTATTAAAAATCTGAATTGTGATGGTTATTGCCAAGTGAAGAGCAGTAAGTTATGTTTAAGGTAAAAAATAAATAACCAGAGTTTTACCAAGATAAGCCTTTAGAAACATAATGACAGTTATAGTAGTAACAGTGTTTGGTGTTCTATTAAATGTAATTCAAACCTGTTCTTCCTCAAAAGAAGAATAACGAACTTGGCCAGTGTCAACTGTGAAAGTTTTTCTTTTGGAGCTGTATTGATGATGAAACCCAGACTGGGAATACTGCACAGTACATATTTGTGAGGACATTTTATTGTTGATTTTTAGCTCAACTATTTATGAAGGTAAAAGGATTTATAATCTGTTTGTTACATTGTATCTTCGCCATTAGGGTATTTTAAAAGATGCATAAAACAAATCACACATTGATCAGGGTACTCAAGGAGAGGATATGCACAAGTGAAAACTGCATTTTTTTGCTATGTTATATGATAATTGCTTAATCTGTCAGTGTGTACATAACTGTGATGTTGTCAGATAGAAAGAAAGTGATTACTGGCCCATTCAAAATTTCAGAGAAAGTGTAAGTTTTCTGGATCACCCCACACTGTTTCCAATGTGGTTCTTGGTCTACCTTAACTTGTACTCACTCATTTTGCACTATTAATATTTTTGTTCTATTTATACCTTAGTTTTATTTTATTCCATTCATTATTTTTGTCATTTGTAGCTGTATATCTAAACGTGGAAATGCAGCTTGGAGTGGTTTAAAATTGATAGCCTGTCCTTCAAGTGGTAATCTGTTTTGAATTTTTGTTCAGAATTTTAAAAAACTACTGGTTTTCACATGTCCTTTTAAAAATAATTTTGAAAGACATATCTAAAGAGTATATATATAACATAAAAACATAAGGTGACTTGAAAATTGCTAATTCAAGGATTGTAAGCATAGAAATCATGGAAAGGTTGTTGGAAATGACCTCCAAGATCATCAAGTCCAACCTTTGACTGAATAACACCAAGCCCATTGGGCACACCTTATCTCAGTGTGCCAAATCTGCTCATTTTCTGAACGCTTCAAGGGATGGTGACACCATCCAACTTCCCTGGGGAGGCTGTTCCAATGCTTAACTACCCTTTCAGTGAAGAAGTTTCTCCTGCTATCGAACCCAACCTCCTCTGGGACAGTTTGAGGCCATTGTGTCTTGTCCTACTGCTTTTTACTTGGCATATGAGGCTACCACACCTTCATTTCAGGCAGTTGTAGAGAGTGATAAGGTTCTCCCTGAGCCTCCTTTTGTCCAGGCTAAACAATCCCAGCTCCCTCAACCAATTTTCACAGGACTTGTGCTCCTTCATCAACTTCACTGCCCTTCTCTGGACATGCTCCAGTACCTCAATGTCCTTCTTGGAGCACAAGTTTCAAGGTGTGTCCTCACCAATGCCAAGGACAGGGGGACAATCCCTGGCCTGGTCCTTCTAGTCACACTATTGCTGGTGCAGGCCAGAATGCCATTGCTTCTTGGCCACCTGGCCAGGGCGTGGGCAGGACTCAATAGTTGGCCTTGTTGAACCCCAGTGGCCTTGGCCCATGATCCAACCTGTCCAGATCCCTCTGCAGAGCCTTTTTGCCCTCCAGCAGGGCAACACTCCCACCCAGCTTGGTGTTATCTGCAAACTGACTGAAGTTGCACGTGATGACCTTGGGCAGATCATTGATAAAGATATTTAAGAGAAGTGGCCCTGATTCTTGGGGACCACCACTGATGACCAGCCACCAACTGGATTTAAATTAATTTGTTCATTCACTCATTCATTCATTCGTTCATTCATTCATTCATTCATTGATTCATTCATTCATCAAATGTTGAAATGTATTCTCTAGACTGCCCATGACTTAAAACACTCTAAGACCAACAGAAGCCTTTTGGAGAAGGCTTGAACTAATTTTAAATTATTGATTACGAAGGTGTGGGGCCAACATTTCGGAAATTACATGATTTACAATCCTAGGTTATTTCTGCTGACTATGAAGCAATTATATTAATCGGTTATGAATAGTTAAGGGATTTTTAGATGGTATATTTTGTTCTGGTTTTCTCCTTCAGTTGTTTGAATATTGCTTTTAGTCCTTAGTGCTTTTTCAGTTCTTGATGCTTCCTTCAGTATAAAATGACATTGAGCCACTACAGATTGTAGTGTCTGCAAATATATGAATGTTTAGAAATAGAGTATTTACGTTCCTTAACACTGTTTTTAAAGAAGAAAAGTTTGTATATTTGTGTGGAACGAGTGTTGTGAAGAAGGAACTCAGCTGAATACAATAAAAATGAGAGGCAGGGTACTTTATAACAGTCATAAATGTAGTAGTGCTGCAGGTAGAAGACAGCCTTTCTCTGAGGGAAGGAAGCACCAGAGTCCTGGTTGGCTCATTAAACCTTACTATTCCAAGATTTAGCTTCTGACATTAAATTTATAACGAAATAGCTAGATTTGTATTAATTTAAGGGAAGTAGGCAGTTTGACCATTTCAAATGGCTCTGTAATGATGTAATGTCAAAAGACCAGTAAAATGTTGCTTCTTGGGTAAAGGAGCAGGAAAAATCTGCCCTAAAACCACCAGCAGGTGTCTGCTTTTAAATTTGGCTTTTGTTGCAACTAAATTAGTACATCTGATGATTTTACTCTTCTCTGTTTCACAGTGAATACCCTAGCTAAACTAAGTTTCCTGAATGATATTATATGATATTATTCTGTATTTTAAAAGTAAAAATAAGTGTGTGTGTATACTACATATACATAGTAGAATTCCATGGATAGTTTTATTTTCTCTAAAACACTGTATATCAGATACTTCCTATAACACATTTCTCTTGTTTCCCAAAACATGAGGAACATGGAAAACGTACTTTTTCAGGAAAACATACTTTTCTGAAGAGTTTGCTGCCAATAGCCTTCTATGTATGTTCTAGCCTTCTGTATTTGCCACATTATTCTCAATTCAAATATGATCTTTAAGTTAGTCTTCACTTCCTGACTGTTGATGGTACGGAATAACAAGCTCTTGTACTCATTGGCACTGGTTATTTTGCCTCAGGGGAATCTCAGGGGTTATATGCAAATTTATTCTTTCTCTAGGAATCCCTGCCTCTTCTTGACTCTGCTTGACCCTGCGTCCATCCTCACCTTTCGTTCCTATCCATTACCGTTTTCTCTATTCTTCAGAGTAGACAGTTGATACCATCTACCTTACTGTTAATTTCTGTAAAAGCATACTGAGTGTTTCACACCTGGGAATATGTGAGCAATTGATTCAGACCAGTTTTGCCTTTTGAAACGGTAGGGACTGTCATTGCTCTTCAGCAGCCAATTCCAGCTTCATAGCTGTTCTGTTTGATAGATTAAGGACACCTTGTTCATCACTCTCCATCATTCAAGCCAGAGTGTCACCAGAGCAAAAGCAAGCTTTGTATATAATTTCTTGATATTGAGTCTTAACAAGAAGTAATTAAAAAAAAAAAAAATTCTAAGCCTATCTTTATATTCCAATTTTGTAATAAAGCATGAGGTATCTAATAAATAAATGTGGGCACCCCTACTATGCCACCTTTCCTTTACAAAATTTAGGATGTGTTTTGTTGATCGTTTTTTAAATGTGCAAAACACAATGAAAAAAATTATAAAGGAATATATTATGTTCTGGCCTGCAGCCATACCAAAATTAGATATTGCATTGTAGGAGCAAATGGTTTTAGTTGTTTTAAACATTTTCTATCCCTGTCCTCCCTTTTCCTCCCCCAAAAATAGTAAGAAACCCAAATAAGCAGAATATCTACTCTTTTCAGAGATCTGTAGAGGAGGAGCTGACATTTTCTTTAATGTAGCATCTATAAAGAAATAGCAAAAGAAGTAAAAAGCCAATGTTTAATTTTTTTACAAATTAAAAAACATCTGTGCAAATATGAACATATTAGTAGATTTTTTTTTATTGCTTAGCTAGTAGATGTAGTGATTGCTGTTAAATAGTTTCAATTCACTAGAAATTTTGAGTTGAAATTGTGTGTTTACTGTCAGTCTTTCCACTATTAAATATTCAAGATAGACTCATTTCTTCCAGAGTAAAACTCAGTATTTGTATCATACTAATAGTAGTTTGTGGCTTTAAAATTGTTTTATTCAACTGTTTCATGTTCGCAAATTAAGGAGTTGTTATAGCGTGTCAACATGTTTTCATATTTCTCTAGCTTTTTCAGTACATTATGTGTCATGTACTATCCTTGTTAAAACTCACATGACAGTGAAGTTTTCATTAAAAATTAAAACTTCTGAAAATCTTTTCTTAATGCAAGTTGATAAATTAAATAGAAGATTTGGCTGCTGTGTTTTTCATAGGGGAAGAAAATAATGTGATACACTCTGGTGAAATCACTTCTATTTTAGGGGTGTAAACCTATGATATTGTTGGCCTTTAGCTGACTTTTCGTGTAAGCACAAAAGACTTCCTAGGCAACCTCAGTGTGGAGAGCATGCCACAGAGATGCTGTAACTTGTAGTTTCTCCACGTTATGNTTTTTTTTTTTTTTTTAAGTCTATGTGAAGGCAGAAATGAGATTGTCCTGCTCTCCTTTTGTCAGAGAGGCAGGCTTCTTTCTTCATTTTATGATGGTCACATCCATCAGACACTTTGAGTTCAAATAGCCACATGAAATGACAATTTGTAATTACCAAGCTAGGAAAGAAATACATTGAATATGGACATTTAAGTACGGGTTCTAAAATGAAATGGCTGAAGGCATATACCTTACCATATCACACATTATGATCCAGTATTTTGCATAAACTACAATA
This sequence comes from Vireo altiloquus, assembly GCA_013396875.1. NCBI lineage: Eukaryota > Metazoa > Chordata > Aves > Passeriformes > Vireonidae > Vireo > Vireo altiloquus. Next base: position 4,279 of record VZRF01006757.1, on the reverse strand, counting down.
TGCTAGCTGTTTTGTGGTGACATAGTTCAGCTGGTTTTTATTCCAGTGGTCTCCAAGTTTAACAGCAGACATGAGCTACTGTAAAAACGGGAAATATACAAATGCTAACTTTTAAGTACTTTTAATCACAGTGAAAATGTTAGGAGCAGATAAAAGAGAGGCAAAGTTGCTGAGAAGTGATGGGATGCAGGGGCACCATATGAAAATTGTCTAAATGTAAATGCAGAGTTTTAGCTGATGACAAGTTGGAAGTACGTAATTTGTAGAAGAATTCATGCTGTGAATGAGTGTGATGTCAGCTTCCATCCCAATGCTGTTAAACAGTATCTAACAGTTTACCCAAAGCAGACAAAGCTTAGATTTCTAGCTGAGTTTAGCTTTATTTATTTTATTTTTGCCTTGTTCATTTGTCTTAAAGTCTCCAAGAGAAGCTTGGTGTATGCTTACACTTTTAAAATTCCATTTTCCTGGACTATTTATATGTGTGGGGCTTTGGGTCATAGAAAACAAACTGGATTTCTTTGTGTGTCAAAGTCAGTGATAAAACTCAATTTTACTTTGGGAAGGGAAAAGCTTTTCCCCAAGTACCTAGATAGTCTCTGTTTTCAAAAGAGTGTTAATTACTTGGCTCTAATTATAAATATGAATTTTAGCTGCATGAAAAAGTCTCTGGAGATGAAAAATTCAGACTGACCTCTCAAATATCAAATCAGCCTTTGAAAGAAAGTGCTCTCTTGTCTCTTTTTCTATTTTAATAAACCATAGGGCTTAAAACTAGAATTAAATAAAAGCCCTTGCTAGTACATGGCCAAGGAATTCAAGCCAACAGGAATATTGAGCATAGTGTCATTCACCCTTGCCAGGCATGTGACTTATAATGAATGTAGACCTTGTAAATGAGAAATGTTGAAATGTTTCATTTGTTACAACAGAAATATTTAAATAGAGTCATTAGCATCTGTTCCTAGACCTATGTATTTTGAGATGTCAACTCTAAGATCATGTTTTCAATAGAATATGTATCAACTTGATAGTGAAATACATTATCTCCTTTTGGTATTTTTAATATTTTAAAATGCTTGGGCATTGGGTTGACTTTGTCCTTATAGGTAAAGCTGTATGAAACATGCACATACGATGTCTTTGTTTCTCTCTCTTTAGAGTTTCCTATTATTTTTATATTTGAAATACTATTTCTCCAACAAAATAGAGGTAGAAAATGAGTTTTGGAATAGCTGAAGTTGCCCTCAAGCTTTTGATGACCTCAGATTTGTATTTGACAAGTGAACTGCAAGTGTACTCTGAGTGAAGAACATTATTTTGAAAAGAAATCTACAGTGTGATGATGACTGATCTACAAGCCTTTCAGTATGTGGCTGAAGCCATAAAGGTTTTTTAGAAGGCTGTACACTTTAAAATTTGCACCTGAAGGCAAATGATAGTCAGCTTGAAAGCCAGAGATTATAGTATTGAAAGGTACATCAATTCTAAAAATGCAGAGGTTTCTCAGTGGTATGGCACTGAAGAATGGAATCAAAGCAAAAATTTGTATGAGCTTTTAAAAGAACGGGCACGTATTCTCCTGCCTGTCATTCTGTTTTAATGATTAAAAAGGATTAAAGACATTTGAGGACACTGCTCATCTTCTCTGTTCTAATTTGTAATGTAATTCATTTGTTAAATTACAGTGAGGTAGTGGAGCTATTGCAGCTGTGTTTGTGAAAAAGTAAGGAAGCACTTGCAGTGATATATACCAGTGTTGCTATGCATTTCTGGTAATACAAAGAAGTATTGATTACTTTCAGTGTTTCCAAAAATATTGCTGGAAGGGCCATTGAGTAGAATCATTATGCCATATATACAATCACACATTAAGTAGATCGTTGCACACATTCACAGGCAGTGGGACCAAAATAAACAGCAATCTTGAGCCAGAGTTTAAGATATTTGCAAATTGTTTTAAAACTGTCAATGAAATGGCTTTTAGTAGTGTACTTGATTTTAAAGTGTTGAACTAAAAATAATGCTATAGTTGCTTACTGTAATATATAGTTTATTAAAAATGTAGTGACTCATTGCCATCATGTACAAAATAGAATTTACTGTATATGATTTAGTCACAGTGTTCATTAGATTTTTAATAAGTGTATTAAAAGAATATAGTTTGCTGGCTGTATAGTACTTACTGTCAGAATAATTTGCTACAATGTGCAGATCCTATTGCAAACTGTCAAATTTGTATCTTGCTGTGCTTTGGTACCATCAAGTCTTAGGAAAGATATGACAAATGTTAGAAATGCATGATTATAAATAATGTCTGAAGACATGAACAGAAAGAAACATAAACATGTCTGTGGATGTAAGTGTAGTAACTGTCAAGGATTACATTTGTCCAGTATATGCAGAATTTAAAAATCCTGAAAAAAGAAAACTGGCACCACTTTTGTATCTGTAAGAAAAGAATTTGCAGACACCATAATCCAGGAAAATTTATCTTTGATTACTACCTACACAAGTTATGTGCGTGTTTTTTGTTGGTACAGTGATTGAACACATATCATATTTTTAAATGTAAATTTAAAACTGAAAAATTCTTCCTTAATTTTGTATCACATCTGTGTTGGGCTAGGGGCAATCCCAAATATCAACACAGGCTGATGAATGAATAGTTTGAGAGGAGCCCTGCGGAGTATGACTTGGGAGTGCAGGGGATAAAAACCTGTACACAGGCTGTCAATGTGCACTTAAAACCCAAAAAGCCAACAAGCCAAGTGCATCCTAGGCTGTATGAAAAGCAGCATGGCCAGCAGGTCAAGAGGGGGGATTTTGTCCCTCTACTTTTGTGAGAGTACTCCCAGCTGGAGTTACCATCCAGCTCTGGGGTTCCCAGCACAGGAAAAAATAACCTGTTATAGTGGGTCCAAGACAAAAATGGTCAAAGGGCTGGAGCACCTCTGCTATGAAGACAGGCTGAGAAGGCTGAAGGTTTTTCAGCCTGGAGAAGAGAAAGCTCTGAGAAAACTTACTGAGGCCTTTTAATGCTTACAAGAAACTTCTAAGAAAGACAGGGAAAGATTTTTTCACCAGGACCTGCAGTGACAGAACAACCAGCAAGTGTTTTATACTGAAAGAATGTAGATTTATATGGGATACAAGGAAGACCTTTTTTCTCACAATGAAAGTGGTATAATACTGGAGCAGGCTGCCCACAGAACTTGTGGATGCCTCATCACTGGAAGTGTTCGAAGTCAGGTTGTATGGGGCTTTGAGCAACCTGATCTAGTGGCAGTGGAGCTGAAACTTAACAATCTTTAAAGATTCCTTCCAACCCAAGCTGTTCAAGGATTCTGGAGGACATGAAACAGTGGGGACTGCCAAGGAATAAAACTGTAATGAGGTGGTTACCCACTGATGTGTCTCGGGAACTGTTGGTTTTTTTTAAAATGTGTATAATGTTTGTATAGTCAGTAGCACAGCAAAATTTATTCAAAACTGCTTTAGACTTACATAAAATAAAAAGGTAAATTTCTAGAAGATTGAATAATACAACTTTATGGTGTCATAAATCCAACTGGTAATAATTGCAGTGATGCTCCAATTAAAAATACCTTACCCTGGACACAAAGGTGGTACAAGATTATGGAAAAAAAAATTCTGTTATGAATATATGTTTAAAAAAGGGTGCAATATTCCCTTTCCTCCAGTCAGTGGGCACTTTACGTGACTGCCATGACTTTTCAGATATGATGGAGAGTGTCTTAGCAACTACATCAACCAATTTCATCAGGACACTGGGATGCATCTTGCTGAGTCCCATGGACTTGTGTATGTTCAGGTTCCCCATGTGGACTTGAACCTGATCTGCTCTTAAACTGGGAATGACTTCAGTTCCCCAGTTCCTGTTGTGAGGTTCAGGGACTTCCGAGATATGGGAAGAGTGATTACTAATGAACACCAAGGCAAACAAAATTATCAAGTACCTCACATTTTCTTTTATCTTCCATTTCTGGCCAACATGCATGTAGAAGCCTTTTTTACTATTCTCTGTATCCCTTGCCAAATTCACCTCCAATTATACCTTAGCTTTCCCAACCGTGTCTCTACACAACCAGACAGCACTTCTCTTTTCTTCCCGGGATACCTGTCCCTGATTCCATGTCCTGTGCTTTTCCTTCTTGTGTTTTACTTTGGCCAGGAGGTCTTTACTGAGCCATGCTACTCTCCTGCCTTCCTTACCTGAATGCTCTCTGGTAGATCTTGAGAGATCTTGGGCTCTAAG
>VZRF01006752.1:67675-91194 GCA_013396875.1 Vireo altiloquus | reverse complement strand
TCTCAGCTGAGGGAAGGACCTGGTAGCAAGCCCAGAGACAATTCCAAAGTCTTGCAAATCTTCCTTCTTCCAGCTGCAAAAGCATCCATTGGGAACAGGTCAGGACACTGAAGAAAACCAGTCCCAAACTTTCCAGCTCAGCCTTCAGGGGGAAGTTTGCCAGGGGTAGAGGGGGAAAATGCTCCTGAGCACCTGAAATGTCCAAACAGGCTGCAGATGAGGCCATGCACTAGTGCTGCCAGCTCCCTGGCTTTTGAGAAACGGGAAGACTCGGCCTTTCCCTGCACAGATGGGGGTTTAATCAGGCGCAGTTCAAGCACATGGGTGTTCAGCACTAATCCAATTTCCCTCCATTCATTAGGGTGGTTATTCATCACTCGGGAATGATGAAAGGCTGTGAGTCCATGTGGATGCTGGAGAGCGGCAGTGCTGCTCGATGCGGGTGTGTGACCATGAGCTCCTTCCTTGCTGCTGAGCCTGAATGTGTTTGGGGACAGCAGGTGAGCTGCTGGGGGATCTCAATCCTTTCACAACACCAAATTGCAAGCCAGGCTTGCTACACCAAGCTCTGGGGATCAAGTCATCTCAGGCTTGTCCAGCAGTCATATGGGAAACTAGTTGAAGCACAGGTTAATACGTGCAGACAAGGAGCTGCTGAGCTGGAGAGGATCCAAAGTGATGGAAACCTGTGGCCCTGCTGTGCTCCACCAGACCCTTGCATTACTCCTGATGGTTAATTGAACAGTGAGCTCACAGGGCAAACCCCATCTCCCAGTGCTCAGTGATCCCACAAAACCAAAGGTTTAACAAGCTGGGTTGTTTAACAAGCTGGTCCCAACCCAAGGTGAAGAAAGGCCATGGTCTCTGAGAGCAGAGCTGTGGGGAGTGGGTGAAGGAATGGCCATCCCTCCAGGCTGGTCAGAGCTCAGGTACAACACCAGCTGGAACGGCCACTGGTGAGGCTGCACAGGGAAGGCAGCTGCCTGGGGTGCAAGTTTGCTTCTTCCAAGAGTCTGGCAGGTGTGCTTCTACTTCTGCTGGTGGTTCCTGGGTAGACAGGTCAGGAAGCTGCCAGAGCATGTCATGGGTGTGCTCTGGGACCCTAGCATCCAAGAAAAAGCTAAGACGTGTTTCTCTCTTTTCCTTTTTCCCATATGTGAAGTTCAACACCTTTGCTCTCCAGACAAACAGCAAAGTTTGCACAAATGTCTAAGACGTTCCCTTTCAATTCCCAACTCCCATCATCAGTGTGAATATTCTGGCCATTAAAGGCAAAAAAAGTAAATTATGCTCCATGGTTGGTGTAAATTTTGGTGTGGTGTGAATGAAAGGGGCTGAAACCACAGAGGAACCAAAGGCTGTTGAGTGGATGCAAGTGTGAGTGTTTTCCTGCTGCATTTATTCCCCAGTGTGAGTAAAGGGTCCTTGTAGCACGACTCACAGGGATGAGAGTTACTGCCCTGCCCCAGAGGGCTAAAGAGTAACTACCAATTAGTGGCTGGAGAGATATTTGGGTAATTCTGGTTATCATGAGGTATCTGGGGACCTCTGGGTCATCACCATGGGGCACCTGGGCTTTGAGCAGGTATTTAACCATGTTCTGGAGTGAACCAAACTGGCTCTAACATCCTGGACATGGTCTGGTCCTGCAGAGCCACTTGAGGGTCCCAGCACAGAGCACTGAAGGGGCAAGGGATGAATGCTGCTTACCACCCATGGAGCTGAACTCCCAGTCCTCTGGCCAGTCTGTCTGTCCATCCTGTACCCTCCTTGGCTGGCAGCTGGGTACTGATGCTTCTGAGATGCTGTGCTCCTCCTAGAAGGTGAACCAACCTTTGGGGACCTGAAGTCACCCCTTCCTAGAATGTTGGCATGGGGGTTCCTTGGCCTCTTCACTTGGCCCTTTCCTTTCCTCTGCAGATTTCTCCTCCAAAGCACTGACCCCTCAGCCTCACCACCTGAACCCCTCATCCATTCAGTCTCCAGCTCATGGCATCTTCCAAAACCTCCCTGGCATCTCTGCAGCCCCCTGCCCTTCCTGAGCCCATCTCCCCTCCTTGTGCAGCACCCCACTTCCCAAACCCTGGCTGAGTGGCAAGGCACTAACACCGGCACCCCTCTACCTTCCGAAAGGGGCTGGTGGTTGTGTTTGATGGGAGTAATCCATCTCCATCATTGTAATGACCGTTCCCATTAATCGGCCATAAACTAATAAAGTAAGCACTTTCCCCTCCACACCCCCCCCAACTTCATTAAGTCTTTAGTACATTAATATGTCTTACTTAGTGTCTGCTTTGGCCTCTGGTTTTGTGGTTGCATTTGGGTTTTTTAGTTTGGTTTGGGGTTTTTGTTTTGTTGGGTTTTTTAAATTTTTTTTCCTGTGAGTAGCATGGATTTACTTGCTGATGTTATTCCCTGCAGCCTTGAGGAAGCTTTGACAGCTCAGGTCATCCTTACATCAGCAGAAACATCATGTGTGCTGACGAGCTGAGAAGAAAGGGACAGGGACAGGGATTGGGGCGGGGGAAGGAGGGAGGGAGGGAGGGAGGGAGGGAAGAATAAAAGATCCCGTACACCTCCAAATTAAATTTGTGATGCCTGGCATCAGATGGGCCCGCAGCCAGAGATTAATTCGACTGATCAAGTTATAAAGAGCGCTGAGGCAGGTAATCAATCTTGGAGCTGTCAGGCGAATAGGCAGCAGTATTAACCTGGCAGGACTCGCACACACATNTCCCATTAATCGGCCATAAACTAATAAAGTAAGCACTTTCCCCTCCACACCCCCCCCAACTTCATTAAGTCTTTAGTACATTAATATGTCTTACTTAGTGTCTGCTTTGGCCTCTGGTTTTGTGGTTGCATTTGGGTTTTTTAGTTTGGTTTGGGGTTTTTGTTTTGTTGGGTTTTTTAAATTTTTTTTCCTGTGAGTAGCATGGATTTACTTGCTGATGTTATTCCCTGCAGCCTTGAGGAAGCTTTGACAGCTCAGGTCATCCTTACATCAGCAGGAACATCATGTGTGCTGACGAGCTGAGAAGAAAGGGACAGGGACAGGGATTGGGGNACACACATACACACACACACACGCTGAAGCCTTTTTAATTCCTTTCACATTGAGTATTATTTCCCAGGCCTGTTTACTTTGGGAGGGCTGGGGGGTGGGGGTAGTGGTGCTTTGCTCGCTCTTCCTCCATCCCAGGCAGCAATAGCCCCATTCAAGCAGAACATCGTTCTCCCCCTCGTGCACCCACCACCTCTGTGTGCAAAGGGGAAGCCCTTGGACGTAAAGTTAGAAGACTTTAGCATCAATTTTCCAACTGATTTTACTGCTGGATACTGAGAAGACTCTGGCTGGGTTTCCTTCTCTTTCCAGGCCATTGTGATGGTGTTACTCTTCCCCACCAGCTCTTTGGCTGTGACTGATCCCAGGCTTGTGGTGCTCTGCCCAGGCCACCTCCCAGTCATGGAGAGCCCCCATGTGTCTCTGGAGGTTCACAGAACCACTCTTTCACGCCGGGTCAGCTGCAAACTGGAGCTTCTTGGAGCTGACTCTACAGAGCCCATAGTGGATGAGGGCCACAAGCTCTCTTTGGAGGCTTCCTAAGGAATGAAGTGTAAGCAGATTAGCAGTGGTGGGAGCTGGGCAGCTCCATGCTTGCTCTGAGGCTTGGGAGTAACAACCCTGCTGGCAGCAGAGAGGAGTTCTATCTGTATGGGCTGGAGACCCCTGTGCTGGCCAGGTGCTGGACAAAGACCTTAGCTGGTCCAGCCTCAGGAGGGGGCAGGTCCTACAGACTCAGCACTAGGAATCTGTAGAGCCTTGGATCAGCTCCATGGAGAGGAGACTTGCAGGCAAGAGCAGGGACAAGGCCTGCCAGGGACCCAGGAATGGGTGTTTTCAGGAGAGAGCTAAATTTGGGGTAATTGGAAACACAATATTAAAAGGAGTTTGGGGTGCTCAGCCAGCACTGTAAGGTGTCTGTGAGGCCACCTGTGCCCCCATGGGGATTGTTGTCCATAAATATGGGCTCAGTTTCTGGCTGTTCATAGCAAACCACCCATGACATTAGGAGGCAGTGGGATCTCCTTCCCTGAGGAGAGCAGGATGCAATCCCTGCTAACTCCTCTCTGGCTGGGGACACCTTTGTGGGTGATGCAGTTAAGGAGCAATGCCTCCATGAAGGAATCAACTGCTGACAGCCACCAAAAGCTGTTGGTGGGTATTTTTTCACCAGGTCAAACTCATGGTCCCCCATCTGGCATCCTCCAGGATCTGGGAGAGGACCTGGGCAGGTGAACCAGTTTGTATTGATGCCAAATTCTGAGCATGGCTCAGATGGATGGAACTGGCAGCTGGCTCTGCAGGGACCTACTCCTGGTGGCTGGTGGCCCTGCAGACCTTGTCTGAGTGAGGGTGCTTGTTTACTGAAAAGGCTCAGGTACAAGTTGTCCCCCTACTGCAGCTCTTCTGGTTGACCCAGCTGGCAAAGGGATGAGAGGCCTCGCTGAGCCCCTGGGCTGGCAGCCCTTTGGCTCAGAGCCGTGCTGTCCTGTGTCCAGGCAGGCTGGAATTTTGCAGTGTTCCTACAGTACTTTCCAAGTGCCAAAGCTGCAAGCTGTCAGCATGACACAGGCAGGACATGTGACTCGGGGTGCTGGGAATGCTGTGTCCTTTCCGGGATGTTCAAGTGGGTCCTTTCAGACTGGGACAAACTGCGTGGGCAGCTGAGGGGTCTGAGAAATGCTCTCTGTGGTGGGAGCTGCTGTCTTTGCAAGAGGAATTTCTTTCCATGTAAGGTGCCCCGGTTAAATATTTCTAAATCCTTTCGCTCCCACGTTTTTCCTGTGCATCCCCTTCAGGGCCTGTCAGTCAGGCTGCAATGACCTTGCTGAGGGCCAGGACATCCAGTGGAGCTGCAGCTCGGAGCCAAATCCTGCATCTCTGCATCCAGCACGCATATTTGTGCGAGGGCTGTGCTCAGGGCTGAGGAGGGGCACTCTCCTCTAGGATGCCTGGAGTCAGTCCCCAAAAGGGACAGATTTTGGGGAAGGATTGCTGGATGATACACTCAGCACCAGCACCCACCTGCTGTGTCCCTCCCTCTCTAAAGGGGACGTGGAGATGGATGCTCTGTGCCCCAGGAGTGTCCCCATCCTCCCTCATGTCCCCCATAAAGCAGACAGGTGTGCTGGTGCTGCTCCTCTCTCTGTGCTGGGCAGGCATCCTTTTCCCTCTGTTCAGAGCAAGTAGCTGCAGCTATTACCCCATCTCCTGTCCCAGCAGCCCCATTCCTGCTGTTCTGTGGTGCTCTGATTGATGCCATGGCTCCTTCCACCAGATCCACCAACAAACACCTGTATCCTCTGCTGCCTGTGCCAGCCCCACCAGCTCACAGGGCTGCAGGCAAGAGGGCTTCCTTCTGGTGCCAAACCGCTCCTGCACAGCTCATGCCAGCAGATTTTGGAGCTGTTTGGTGCCAACGTCTTCTCCAATTAATCTTCCTCCTCCCTGGCTCCCCTCCTCACTGGGCCACATCTTGGGGAGGATCCATCGATCTCGGAATTGCCCAACAAAGCATCTGGAGCTCAGACTAGACTGTGTTCCCCAGCACCTTCTCCAGTTTGCTGGGTAGCAGTGTGGATGTTGTCTTNGGGGGGGGAGGTGAGGGGGAAGTGAGCACTAATTGATCTGGTAATAAAGTTAATAGAAGCTCTTATGAGCTTGCCCATTAAGAATAATTAAGGAAGGGTGAGTGAGGGGAGGAGGTTGAAGGGAAATCCACCAAGGCTGGGATGGGCTTGCTTGGTGAGGATTTACAGCTGTTCCACCTCACACCTTCTGCCCTTGGCCTCCATCCCTAAACCTTCTTCTGTCCCTGCTCCCCAGGTCTCAGGCAGGTTTAAGTTCTCCAGCTGGAACTGGGGCAGCTGAAAGCACAAGTCACACAAGCCTTGGGAGGTGTGAGGATGAGACCTTTCCATGGGACAAGACAGAGGTCCCATGGAAACTCATCAGGGACCACTGGAGAGGGTGGTGGACTTCTTCCAAAGATCTCCCAGCAGAAGGTGAGCATCAGTTCTTGCCAGTCTTTTCAGGGGTGTGGGGACTGCTCTGGCTCAGAGGCTGGCTTGGCAGGAGCAACATCCCTGTGTCAAGCTGCCGACACTGCAGACTCTCCAAGTCGAGAAGGACCGTGGGGCATCCTGGGCTGGAGGCAGGATGGCTGAGCTGTGGCATGGAGAAAAAACTCAGCCTCCAAGCCCTTGGTAAACACAATTGCCAAAAGAATCTCGGTGGGGTTAGGGGTTAACACAGACAGGACTGCTCCTACAAATGACAGGGAAAACAGGTGGGATTTCAGTGGCTGATTAACAGGAGGTACAGGGACAGGTTTGGCTGTGAGTTGGCAGAGGCAGGATGAGCCTGGCTGAAGGACAAGGGGCTGCAAGGCACCTGGGGGCAATGGAGAGTAAGACCTCTGCAACTTCCCTGCTCATGGGACTGCAGGCAGCATGGCACAGTTCCTGAACTCCTGGAAACACTGTCCCCTGCTTTCCCTGCCTTGTGGAGCTCGTTATGTGCGTTTGGCTTGGTTGATGCTGCCAGCTACAAGCCCTGAGCTGTATTCCAGGGAGCTGGGCAGCATATGCCAAATAAACAAGGAGTTTAGAGGATGAATGTAGTGCTGCAGCTCTGTCTACAGCAAACAGCCAGGTATCCCAGGTTTGCTTTGCCTGTGAGCTCCCCCAAAGTGGGACAAAGTATCCCTGGCTCCCGGCAGCTCAGTCTGCTTCTGGCCTGCTCCCAGCCTATCCAACTGCAACCAGCTGGGACATGCAAACGGAGCAGGGCTGCAGGGCAGGAGGATGTGGGGCTGCTTTGAGTGGCAGGTGGATTTTGCTGCAGGCACTGAAAAGCAGACACCAGGCAGTGGGGCTGGACTGGCTCCCCCCCACCATTGCACAGCAGCTCTCCCTGGCCCTCTCCTCCAGCCCAGACTCTTACACATCCCCCTGACCCTGGCTTTGCAGCTCGACTCTGTCCCTCTCTGCCCATCCCTTGAGTACCCTGTGGATACAGAGCCATGCCCATGGGTCTCTGGGCAGCCAAACCCACACATGGCATTTAATTCTGCCCTGTCTATATCGCGTAAAGGGTGGCTTCACCCTCATGCAAGCGATGTGAAAGCCCTGAGACTCTCAGCCATAGGGAGAGAGGGGCTGGTTTCTCCCACCACTGGGATGCAGGATGGGGCTGGTGCCTAGGCTGAGTATGGAGGACATGGCAGGAGCAACCTGGAGCACCCAAGCCAGCTCAGGGCTGGCTGCATGCAGCGCCCATGGAAGGATGAAGCCTGCCTGCCCTGGTGCCCCTCAGGCTGACGCAGCAGGCGATGATGTCTGTGTTTATTTGCTTTGAGAAAAGGAGTGAAACCAGATCCAGCCATGCTGCTGTTTGTGGCAGAGACACAGAGTACATGGTAAACAGAGGCGGGATGCCAGTGCTCACTGGAGAGGTCCCTCCTGTGAGTGCCTCGGCCACAGGGAAGCATCTCCGCACCACTTCTTAGGGTGCCTGTCTCTGTCCATCCTACTCCCACCTGCAGCCCTTCAGTGTCTTGTCTGGAGCAGAGAATGACATTCTTTTGTGATTTTGTAGCATTGCCCTGTGGTGTGGTGGGTACCAGTGCAGGAATGGGGACCAGGCTGGTGGTGTGACCCTGCAGAGTTCCTGGGACTCCCCTACCACTTCAGCCTACGTGACTGGCAGAGGGTCCCTCTGAGGAGATCAGTGACATCTTAAAAGCTGCTGCAACACTAGCCAGTGGCTTGGAAACACCCATATGCTCTGCCAAACCCTGGGGAGGGCAGGCAGGGCCAGCAGGCTCCAAATATTGATCGTGGCCAGCATGTTCATAGAACATCTTTCAAGCCCTGCCGTTGTGGAGAGCCATGGCCAGATGTCCCTGGTTCAAATACCCTGTGGGTAGAAAGAAGTGGTGCCTGTTCCTTTGTGCCCAAATAACTCAAAGCACCCCCCTTTGTCACCCATGGGTGACAGAGCCACTCACTGACACGGCAGACCAGGCATGTCCTGTGTGACCACGAATCACCTCTGCACAGGGAGGGCACCCTTTCTCCCCTGTGGATACAGGCTGACTAATGGGGCTTGGGACCCTCAGTGGTAACCCAGAGCAGTGATTTACATTTAATTAGCCAAATGAATATGAAAATAGACTCTGCCCAAGAGCCTACTAATAACTTTCTGTGTTAATGGCTCGGGCTAATAGAACTCCTCCCTGGAAGATCACTGTGCTGTGCAGTGAGATGAGGGCCCAGCCAGGCTGCACAGGGAAGTGGGGTTGGCCATGGGAATGAGCAGGGAAAGGTGACTATGGACTCATGGAGTCTCCCCTTCTTTTCAATGGGTCTGATGTTATCAAGGCTCTAAAACACATAGTTAAAGCCTCACCACATGGATACAACTCAGTGGTGGCTTTCCTGGTGCTAAATTTGGTGTTGCATTGATTAGTAAATCTAGATTTTGTTGTTGAAGGCCATGATGCAAGTGGAAGGAGTCTGGTATAACTATAACAGAGAGATCAAACAGCAAAAAATAGTCTGTGCAGAGCCAGCTCAGGACCTGGATTCAAGCCCCATTGTATCACCCATGATCTTGGCTACAAACCCCCAGAGCTCTCTCTCTTTGCACCCCCCAGGAGATGCGGAAGCATCTCTCTCAGGCTGTAATTGTCAGAAATCAATCAGGAGGTATTCAGGGGGCACAAGGGGAGGCTGCCTAGGAACAAGTGCAGCCCTGGACAGGGTGAAGAAGGGCATTTGGAGTCAGCAGTTATGAAAGAAGTAAAATAAAATTCCACTTGTTAATTAATTAATGTTAATGAATTTTTAGTTATCTAATTAATGTTAATCAAGTCAGATGTTGCACTTTTAAAAAATGTATTTCTAAAATAACTTCTGCCCACCAAGCTAGTCCTCTCCCACGGCTTCAGAGGGCTGGTCTGACAAACCTGCAGACTTGTGTGATGGACGTGACCTAAGAACCAGCTCTGATGGCTTTGCAGTAAATCACAAATGCACAGGGATGTCAGAGTATGCCTGATTCACATGTGTTTAGTTTCTTAACCTGTCCGAACCCCACTAAACCTGATAAAGGCTAATATGAAGTGGATCCCCTCAAAATTTCTTACAGTGGCTTGGGATCTCCCCAGTCAGTCTTGTCTCTGATTTCTTGCTGTCCAGAAGCCCCCCAGCATCTGTAATTGAATGTGAGGGCTTCTGTCCAGGGCTGCAGCACTGTGTTAATTACCTCAACCTGACAGAGCCAGGCCGATAGATCTTCCCAGCATGTGAAATAACTCATGTTAATCATTGCTTGTGATTTATCCTTTTCTCTGTCTTGTACATGAATTATTCAGGTTGATGCTCTGGGAAACTGAGGCAAGGAAAGACACGAGAGAGTCCAGTGGCTGGCGCAGGTGGTCTTGGTCCCCCAGCTGGGAAGACAGAGTGGGATGCAGTGGGGTTCTCCCTCTGGCCTTGGACACATCCAGTCTGAGGGAGGTGCTTGGCTGGGGTCTTCACTCTCACAGGGGCCACTGGAAATTAATTTCACAGTTGACAGCCATGTGTTGAACTCTCTGGGCATCCGCACCTGGGCTTCTCAGGACAGGCTCTCCTCCCATCTGTCTTTGTGCTGGCTGCAGGGCTGTGTCCATCATTGGCGCCACATTTGTTTTGCTGTGGGTATTTTTCTTTAGCCCCAATTACACTCAGGCTTACACCAAAACAAACAAGCCCTGGGACGTGGAGGTACCTGGCTGGCTCAGACAGGCTGGTGCCACAGCTGGCCCCAGGGCTGATAAAGGACCTGCGGTGTCGCTGTGCTGGAGTCTGGGCTTGCAAAATGTGACATGGTTTTTCTTGACAATTAATCACTGGGGAATGAGCAGCATCAATTAATGGGTAATTGGCCTGATTTTGGGTCAGCGTTTCCAGGCTGGACCCCTTTTGGCCCTCTCTCCACTACAGAAATGAGCATCCCCATCATGGCACCTGGATTGCAAAGCCCTGAGGGACAAAGTGAATGGAGGTGTGGGTTGATCCACCAGTGGTGGCAGCCCAGGGGTTATTTCCTTGGGCAAGAGGGAATATTAACAACAAACCCCAAGATGCAGAAAACAAACACAGCTGGGATGAGGACATGACTGGCCCTGCACTCACCACTGCTGTCTGTGCCCCAGCCAGGCTGGCAGCACATGTCCAGGGGTGTTTTAGCACCTGGATGCTTTGAGCGGTTCAGTTGCCTGTTTGGCCCTGTGTGGGGTCAGAAGCAAGCGCTTTGTATTTAGGGATGAATTGAGGTGCCTCTAATGCCAGGAAATGCAAATATTTCTGGTCCACGCTTGCTTTAGGAAGGACTGCAGTGAGGTGTCTGCTTGAAACACTTAAAGGGGAAACTGAGGCACCAAAGCTGCTTTCCTAAGACTGGAAACCCCAGATAAAACAGGGAACTTGTAGCCACTTGTGTGGCGCAGGGGGCAGCTCCCGGAACATCCCCAGCCCTCTCCAGGGAAGCAGCACTTTGGAGGATGGAGTCTGGCAGTGGTGAGAACCCTTCCCTTCAGCCAGGGACCACATCCCGCTGCAGCCTGGCTGCTCAGTGCCTCCGGTGATCTGCCCGGGAGCTCTGAAACAGCTCAGTGGAGGAGTACGGGATGGGAGAGTAATTTGATGCTCTGAGTGTCCAGAAGAGATCCTGCTAGAAATACCCATCTGACACTGCTTGAGATAAAGCAGGGGAGGTGGGTTCACTTTAGCTTATCGGACACATTTCCTCTAGAGAGATCTCCATCAGCTCAGGGAGGAAACTACTGAATTTTTGTCTTTTGATGACTTTTTTCCTTTTGAAATTTTTCAAGGGGAACAAAGATGGTCAGGAAAAAAATATTTCACTTGGTCCTTACTTTGTTGGTGAGAAATTTTTGTGTTGTTAAGTTTCAGGTTGAAAAGTTTCTGTCTCTGTTTTGTTTTATTACTAGGAAATCAAATTTTTTTTCCCCCAATTAAGATGAAGTAAAAAGTACTGCCTGGAGAACGAGGTGGAAAAGAAATTTTTAAGCTGAATAAGAGCAAGTGACATACTTGGAAAGCTGTATTTTTCATAATTATCCAATGGAGACAAAGTGAAGCACAAACACAACGTGGGAATTTCACCTGCTACTTCTAAAGCTAATTTAATGAAATTTCATTTTTCAGGGGCAGAAGCAGCTCATCAGAATGCATTTGCAGACATCTCCATCCTCAGGACCTGATATTCTGCCTCCTGCTCTGACTCTGCACATGCTGGGGTGGTACAAAAGACATTTTGGATGCCCTCATCCTGTGAAGAGCCATAGGGGCTTTGCTTGGCCTTACCTGCTGTGCAAACTGCTTCACTCTTTGCATCTGCTGTCATCAGTCCTTGCTGGTCAGGTTTTGGGGTCTCAGAGCTGCCTGCACTCCCCACTCTGCAGGAGAGAAGTGGCTACCAGCCTGATCTTCTTTCCCAGGGCCACATCCCGGCACTGGGACTCTCAGCAGGGACCTCTCCCTCAGGCCATCATCTCTGGAGAGCCAGACAGCCTCATCTCCCCCACCTTTCAGCACCAGATGTGCAGGTAGCAGGGCATGTGAGCAGAATGCTGCCGTGCCAGGCAGGATTTCTGCTCACCTGGCACAAGCCCAGGGAGCTGTCGTCTCACCACTGCTGTGCTGCTAAGCATCAGGCATCCAGCATCTCTGCCCCAAAACCCAGCAGCAGCTTTGGAGGATCCACTTGGCAAGCTGCAAGTGTGAGCAAACACATCATGGTGCACCAGTGTTTCATGAAAAAGCTTCTGCAAGGCTGTGAACGCATTAAATACCAGTTTTGGTACAGCATTGTGCAGGGACCAGGCCCTGGGGAACACAGCCAGGCTTCAGGAGCTGGAAGTGCCTTCTTCCATTTGACTTTCCAGCTCCTTTTATCATGGACTTTGAAAACGTGCCACTTACTAATGTTTTGCAAATGCCCTTTTGTGCCTTTGCTCTGGGAAATGCAGCTCTGGGACAATGCTCTCTCTACTGATACATGATAAACCACTTTAATTAATTTTCCTTCGTATTTTTCACCAATTTGCTGATCTGATTTGGTGAAGAGACTCTTCTCCAGCCTGCCAGGTTTTCTTCTCTTATTTTCAGCTCTGTGCTCACCTGTCCTAATCATTGCTAAATAAGAGGTTTGTGTTTGCTGGTGGTCAGGGCATTTCCCCATGGCCTTGGTACTGAGGACCATGATGGCTTCAGGGGTTCCTTTGGGAAGGGAAAACAGGCACTGGTCAGACAGAACAGCCTGGAGGGAGGTGTCAGCACCTCAGCTGTTGCTGGGGTGTGAGCAGGGCTGGGATGTGCTAGCCCAATGGTGGCCTGGACGCTTTGCCAGCCTGGCAGCAACATTGGGTCCTTGGAAAGGGAAGCTTCCAGGATCTCAGGGACCAGCAGTGCTGGGTGTGCAGCCAGGGTGGGTGGTGCATTAAGGAGCTGATTGGGGTGGTGATGGATGGGCAAGGTGTTTGGGCCTCATTAATTTCCTGGCAGGGATCAGCTTGTCACATCCTGTAATGCAATCAAAGTGGGAACATGTCTCACTCAGGGAACACAAGGAGCACTCAGTCCAGAGGCAGAGCACCACCCTGCAGCATCCTCCAGCTGACAAAAAATGCCACTGCTATGGGAGTTTAGTCCTGCTAAATGCTGGGCACTGCTCAGCCTTGGATCTGTAACCCTCAGCAGGGGCACTGCTCCCATTTGGCAGATTTCTCCTAGCTGCCCAGCAAAAGGTGGCTATGCAGGGAATGTTAGAGCTTAGCTTAGTGCTGCCTTGAAACACCCCCATCCCTGGGTTGCAGGTGTCCTGGGAAGCCTCTGCCCTCTGGAAATCTGGATTGGCTGAACCACAGACCACTGCACTGGCTGCAGTCATTCTTCCTTCCCCTCCTGTCACTGCATCCAGCTGTGCAGTTTGCTGTGATCCCAATTGTTGGACAGGAGAAATTTCCCTGGTCCAGAGGTACTGTGGGTGCAGCCAGGCTTTCAGGAGCGTGTGACAGGTTACAGCCAGCAATCTGCTGGAGGATGCTGTGAAACAGGGCTGCAGTGGGAGGTCAAGACAGATGAGCTTGTGCTCCCTCCCAGCCTGAAACTCCCCAAATCCCCAACCTCCTTTCCAAGAAGCTCTACTTCCTGTCATCCAAAGCACTTGGAGAGCACGGAAATCAAAAGATTTAAAAAAAGAAAAAGGCCCCTGTGGTGACAAACATGATCAGCATGGCTGTGAGCCAGGGCAACGTTCACCCACCCCAGGGACAAGCTCAGGGGGATGCACACAGCCCCTCCAGCCAGGCCTAGGGCAGGGGGGAGGTTGTTTTTCCGGCTGCAGCATTGTTCTGCAGGACCTGAATAAACACCCAGCCTGGGGCACCCAGGCAAAGGGCACGCTTCCCTTCCAGTGCCTGGAGTTCTCAAGGAAAGACCTTTTGTCTCTGCTTTTGGATGACCCTTGGAAAACACCTCCTCTCCTTGCAGTCAGCAGTGCCTGCACCAGCACTATGGGTCCATTGCTGGTGGAGAGGGTGAGACAAGACTGTTCTCCAGCTCCTGTGCAGACATCTGGTACATGGTCTCCTCTGAGAGACCATGTCAACCTCCTCTGACCTCTCATCTGCTTCTTCAGATGTGTGTGGGTGTGTTTGAGAAGTACTTCAATTTACCCTTTTAATATGAATAATATTCAATAGTAGTGATTTGATAACCATTTAGTTATTCATACAGCTTGTTTGCTACTATTGATTACTTTGGTTTGATGTTACTTGCAGACAACAGGGAGCGGAGGTCAGGCTCAGCTGCACCACAGTGAGCTGCAGCATCCTGAATAAGGGGAGAAATGCTCAGTGGTGGCTGTCCCCAGGTGGGGCAGGGCTGGGAAAATGCCACTCTCTGAGCTCACGCAGGCAGACAAGGTTTAAAAGCTCCTGGTTTTGTGGCCAGCTGCAGCTGGGGAGCTGTGGCTGGACTACGGAGCTGTAGCTCTCTGCTTCTGGGGAATTTTCTGTCTCTGAGTCTACCCATTAGCCATCCTGGGGGGTCCAGAACATGGCTGGGAACCATCAGGTACTCTTGTCCTGGGCATGCTAAGAGCAGAGAGGGCACTGGCAGCAGGGAGCTGGCTGTTTGTGCTGGGCATGGAGCCTGGAGCTGGCACATTCCCCAGCTCAGTGCAGGGCTCTGGCTTTGCCTCATGAAGTTCTCGCAGGTGCAGCAGCATCTAATGGGCTCAGGACAGGACCTGAGTCACTACGAGAGGGCAATGGCACCAGGACACTGCAATGTCCAGGGTCAATGCTGTTCTACAGGGCAGCAAAAGGCAGCTCTAGGGGCACCAGCAAGCAGGAACTGCCAGGACAGATGTGGTGTCAGGAACATAATTTTCCCATGCCATTCATGATTTTCAGCCTAGGCATGTCTGTGTTTGGAAGCATGGGTGCCCCTCATTTCATCCTGTGCTTGATCAGATCTTGCCCCTGTGTAGGAAAGAGCTGCTGCCTGCCCAGCCTGCTTTGCTGTGTGGCACTGCTATCACCCAGAGAAGGCAACACACTTTTCCACGGCACAGGAGTTGAGGAGTGCAGGCTCATGGCCAGGGAGCAGCTTAGGAGTCCATTTTGTGCCTATTATCCAAAGCACTGAAAGGGCTGCAGATGAACTAAGTGAGGGACTAAATAAATAAAGGATTGACCTTCCACCCCAGAGGCCAGAGGGCAGCTACAAACTAGTGCTAATGTGAAATAGAGAGCCAAACTTTGCAGACTCTGGAGGAATTTACCCTGGAAGCATCAAAGAAGGCAAAGGACTCATGTATCACCCTGTCTGCATCAACACGGGGATGATGGCCCTGCCACCCAGAGGACCAAGCTCTGGCCAGCGGCTCTGGGAGGGACTCTGTGTCAGTTCAAGGGCTGAAGCAGAAAAGGTCTCCAGGGAAATCCCTGACTTGGATGCCTGGGGCTGCTCACACTTGCAGCAGGAAGCCTTGTGGGCAGCTCAGCACAAGCGATTTGCTGAGCATCCCCCAGTGTCCTGTGAAGGCACCGTGGGGCTGCTGGGTGCCATGCAGGGGCATGGACCTGGCAGCCAGGGATTTTATCTTAACCTGTGGGTGCTGGGACTGGGGAATGCTGAGAAAGCTTGGGCTTTGCAGTACAGAGTTTTCAAAGGACTTCCTAAATAGGGGTCACAGCTAAATGTCTCAGGCTGGGCAGCCAGCATGCCCAGTTACTTTTGACCATATGCAAAGGGACGCACGGGGAGTCATGTGAGAGAGGCAGAAGACCACAAGGGATGGATGGGTCAATAGGAGTTGGCAGATGGACACGGCCACTGGAGAAAAGAAAAAACAAGCAGATAAAGGTGAGAGCTGGAGATCACCAGAGGAGAGCTTTGATTGGGATATTTTGACTGAGTTATTCCAGCTGAGGGAAGTTGAACCAAGGGGTGGTTTTTGTTATTGCTTTTCTTGCTCTTGGCTTGTCTCAGGGAAAGAGGTGAAGCTCTGCTTGTTATTAACTGCCCACAGGGCTGGCACAGAGCACTTCTGATAAACCTACAGGGTCCCAAAATACTCCTAGTCAGGCACTAATTCATTCACAGGATCATGGCAATGTGCACAAACTTCTCTAGGCCTGTTGCATTATGAAAGTCTGTGATTTACACCCTGTAAGCAGTACACCTAACCAGTCCATGTGTTATCTACAGAACAACCGGACCTTCTGGGCTACTTTCAGCTGCATTTGCTATTTTAATAGGTGTCCAGCATTGCTCTTCCTTCCTTGCAACCAGCGCCATAGTACTGTGCCTGCCTTTTCCTTGGTGGAAAAAAAAAAAAAAAAATCCCCAATCCCCCAAAGCACCCTGTTAAGAACTTCCACATCTCATTGAGTTGTTATTAATAGGGGGATTGTCTGGTGTCACAGCACAGGCATAAAATACATTATCACATAATCTTATTTAGCAAACACTTGTGTCGCTTCGCCCTTGGTAATTGCATTTGGGAGATGCAATATTTATGAAAGGGGAGAAGGAAATGTCTTGACTCATCTCCTTTGAGCAGTAAAAGTCCTGGGAAAAAGGGGGAAAAATGTGCTGGGGGCATGAAGGAGATGTCAAAACTGCTGTTTCCTTTGCAGCAGGTTCAGTGCCCTGTCAGAACTTCAGCTTTGCCGCTGAGCTGCTCCTGGAACTGAGCGAGGCTGAGGAATGGGTACAGGTTTTGCACTAGGCTGTGTCAGACCCCAAAGCTTTCCCAGCATCTCTCTGCAAATCCTGCTGCAGGCTCACTCACTGCCTTGTGTTAGCTCTTATTTCTGGATGGACTTGCAAGGCTCTTCCGTGAGACTGCACTCGGGGTTCGGCTCCAAGGGTGCTCCCCACTCAATGGATCAGGATTTCTCTGAGGGCTGAAATTACCCCAGCCAGCCCTGCATTTCTGTGTTGGACCTGGCAGTCTGAGAGCAGGGGGTGAGGAGAGTTTTGCCTGGGGTACAGCATCCCGACCTGGGGAGCTCAGATCTGTGTGGGCACCTTTCCCTCCATCTCTGAAGCCTCAGCTCCTCCCACTCGCAGATTTGGGGAACATTTGCGGCAGACAATGAGCTGCTGGAAGTTGTCCCTGTTTCCCAAGGCATGCTTTAGGGAAAGGAGAAAGCTGTTTCAGAAGATTATATAATGTCTCGGATAGCTCCATTCCATCAGAGCACTGAAGTATTTGTCCCCAGAAACCACAGCTCATTTCCCCACCTACAAAAACCCGCTTCCCTTCGTACCCCCAGGGTCCGTGGCTGATCTTGACCGGCCAGCGAGGCACTGTGGGCTCTTCTGGGGTCCCAGAAACGCCTGCTCCGGAAAGTCGTGGAGGAAGCAATAACACGAAACAGCGACTCTTAGCAAACCCCGACTGTGTCTCGGCACTGGCAATTCAAAGCCATTGGTGATGTGCAGGAAACTGGGAAACTGGTGTCACTTACTCTCCTTCTCGACTTATGTTTGCACACCGTGTTTAATGTTTGTTTTCTGTCGTGCACTCTCTAAGCTGATTTTCGGGATTCCGCCTGGGCAGCCAGAAACATCCGCAAAACCTTTTGGGGTGGAGCCGGCTCTGACTTCTCCCCGTGGTCACTTGGTGAATCGAGGAGCTGTAGCACTGGCTATTACAACGAATTGCAGGTGGAAAATACACTCAATAAGAAAGTGAAAACTGGAAAGAATTGATTTAATTTGCAAGTGTGGAGATGGCTCTTTGCGTCAATGGCCGATCGTGTTTAAATACAGATAATCCTTTGCGCTCCCCATCCCCGGGCACCGGTCCCCGGGCGGAACTCGCTCGGTGTTTTACCCGCGGGGAACGGGTTGTGCCACGAGGGGAGGCTTAGGGTTTGGAAACCCCCTTGATTTCCTCTTTCTAGATCACTTCCCCGTTTTTTTTCCATGGCTAATACCTGTGCTGCACAACAAGAAGTGCTGCGGCAAGTTTTAAAGTGCCCTGACAGAATTCGTATGTATTCTTAAACGTCAGCAATGAGTTTAGGTGCAAAAATTAGTTAAATGGTGTGCAGGGGAGTTATTTGCTAGGAAACTTTCCCCTGCCAACTGTTAATTCCAAAAATTACGTTTGAAAATGTCCTAAAATAAATGGTACAAAACTTCACAAATGTTAACGTCGGTTATATACAATATGTAGATGTCAAGGAAGAATCCTTAGAATCCAAACATTACTATAAGTCATAATTTGTAGTGCTAGAGTTTGTCGGTACTTTTCTTAGGTACAAATATCTTACAGATCAGATATTTCAGCCCATATATAATCCCTTGTAAAAAGACAAGCGTAAATAAGGAAAAGCGCCTGAACCCGTCGGAGCCCCTTGACTTCGGGGACCGAAGGGACTCGCGGGCAGCGCAAGGACTTGTCCCCGCAGCCGCCCACCTGTACGGCAGCTGCCTGGGGGGAACGGGGCAGACCCCCCTGCCTCGCCCTCCTCTCCAAAGGCTAATGCAAACAGCAGCAAATTAGATTTAAGTTTACCCGTTGGTTCTGCAATAATTTGTATTTACTTTTTGCGTGCTAATTGACCTCGGGGAGGGGAAAAGAGAGAGGAAATAAACAAACAAAGGCGAGGATTTACCGAGGAGGGTTTTGAGGTTTTTAGAGCTAAGCCCGTAACAATGTTTGCAATAATTAAGACCATTATTATCGGATCTTCTCATTCATTAGTGAAAGCTACTCTGTTAGCGGAGTCGGCAGGGCGGGCCGCTTCCCGCCTGCCCGGCGTTGGGAGCTGCCTGCGCCCCTGCCCCCGAGGGCGGCTTTTAAAATGGGGGGGCCGCGGAGGGGAGAGACACAAATCTGTTGGCAAAACAGGACTTTGTCTGCTGGAGAAAAGGCCTAAGGCTCGGGGCGGGTGGGAGACAAAGCGGCCGCCGCTTCCCCGGCGAGAGAACAAACAGGGCAGCTGCCGGCAGCCGCGGCCGCCGGGGGTGAGCAGCCCATGTTGGTGCGGGGCAACCGCAGGATCAGGCCATATCACGACTGTCATCCTCTATGTCGCGACAGGCTGTCACCGGGGTCAGAGTTTCTCGGAGCGGGGGAGACCCAGGGGGAGGCGGCGGAGGGGCGCGGGTGACCAGCCCTCGTCTGCTCCCTTGCTGTCACGGAGAGTGTAATTAAACTGTGAGTTAATAACGGGGCAGAGCCCCCGGTGTCCCCCACTGCCGGCGATGCCCTCGGGGGTGGCGGCCAGACGCCGTTCATTACAGAGGGGCTGGTGCGGGGCGGGTGGCCAAGGGGACGGGGCTAATGGGATTACACGCATTTCTGCACGGTGAAGAGAGGGGCTGGTGCTGCAGGACCAATAATTTATTGGCAGATGCTCCTCCGGCAAGGGGCGACATTGAATATTCATGGGGCGCCGCCGGGCACGGCGGGCCCCATCGGCCACCGCCCCATTTCCTCCCCTCCCGTGGTTACCCCGTCTGAGGAGAGTCCGTGAGGACGAGAGACCCCCGGCCTGTTGCACGGAGCTGGTCAGTCCCAGGGCAGCGAGAGCTGGGAGGCAGAGGGAAGGTGCAGGTCCCTTCGGGACTCCACGGCACCCGCGCTGCTTGCGCCCATAGGTGCGATGAGTTGTGACCCTGCTCTTCCCTCTGCTGAACCCATTTTCTCCAGGAAACCAGCGGCTACAGGGGGGCGAAGGGGCAGTTTGCGAACTGCTCTAAATACTTATTTTTGGTAGATAACTGCTGTCCCAAGAGATGTCGTTGACAGAGCGCGGAGCCGGCCCCACCGCTCCTTCCCGCCTTATAACTCGTAACCCCTCGGTCGTTTGTAACCATAAAGGGGAGAAATATCGTTGCGGGCGAAGTTCGTGCGATGTTGCGGCTCCCGCTGCGCCGGGCACTTTATACTCATTAAGTGCAGCGGCGCTAAGTCATTACTGTAATAAGGAGTTATGCTGAATGCACGGGGCCACGTTTCCAAAGCCATAAATTACAACTGTCAGTGAGTATTCGAGGGATCAACAGAGCTGGGAGTAATTATTTACAGCGTGCTTTATAGAGCAATTAAAAATTCCCCAAATGGTGTTAATTGCTTTTAGCGCTCAGGAAGCGCAGGCCGCCCTTCCCGCGGACCCTGAGCCGGGGAAAAGCCGCCGCCGTCCGTGCGGGCTCGGGCTCGGTGGGAACTGCGGAAAACGAGATTTCCCGTTGGGAAGCCCACACCCCCACGGGAACCAGGCTGGTTGGTGCAAGGGGCGTCCTGCTTCGCTATCGGCATCTGTCGCGACACTTGAGGGACAGCTTAGTGTGGGCGGCAGCGCTGAGGGATAGAGCCCCGACGGCAGTGGACACCGCAATCCCCGGTCCAGGGAGAGGCAAGGGACGCCCGACGGGGCCGTCTTGGCCCCGGAGCTCTCCCGCCAGCCCCTGTGCGCAGCTCCGGCCCGCACGACCCCGCCTGGGCATGGCCACCTTCGCCGTAATGGATTTCCCAGGGGCCGCGACGGGAGAGAAGGAGCTGCGGGAGATGATGGACGTGCAGAAGGATGGATAATACCCGAGCTGGGGGAGGCCCTGGCGCAATGCAGCGAGGGAGGGAAGGAGTCGGGGTGCACTCTTCTGCTGTGGGGGGCTTTTGTCACCGCACACCTGCCCGCGGCAGAGTCGCTCACTCTCCTTCCAGCAATATAGAGCATTTTATAGGTTCCGGAAAGCACTGCTTGAAGTGCAGTTTTCTGACCGAGCCCGATGGGCTTTGCTGGGATCTTGCCAAGGTCCCAGACACATCACTTTTGTCCCTGGTCCCCTCAGGAGGGCTTGTATTTCGCAGCGGTGTCCCGGCCAGCAGCTGCGAGGCAGAGAGGCAGCTTGCGATGCCAAACTCCCGGGAGCCCCGAGCTGCAAAGGAGCTCAGGGGCCAAGGGGAGCCCTGGCAAGCCAGCAAGGCAGAAGAAAAGGGGAGTGGAGGTCAGGCCCTGGATGGGTTGCTCCTCTCTGCTAGCAGGAGGCAGATGCACACGATCAATGAGAGAACCTGAGAAAGGATCCCTGGGCACTTCATGGGGAGAGAGAGCCTTATGCATCAGGAAGAGCCCTCATCTCAGTTGTCATTTCCTAGCTTGGATATACTGGGCCCTCACCCCTCATCTGGGGCAAGATTGAAACACCCTTTTGGAAACGAGCTTGTTCCAGCAACTGTTTGGGGTAGGTGAAGTGGGACAAAAGTTTCAGGGCTGGCAGGAAGATGTATAGCGGCTGTGGATACTTGAAGGAGATGAGATGCTCTGGAGAAATGGTGACCAAAGACACTGCACTTCCTTCATGTACGAATTTTGCAGCAAATTCGTGCACGTGTCAGCTCCTGCATTGGAGGCTTTTGTCTACCTCCAAGGAGGTCTGATCCAGCTTATTGGTGTTTCCCACAAAACAAGATTTGTCTGTACAGAAGAGAAACCGTACTGCCCTAAGAATGAGTTTGGGCAAACATCTGGGAATGTCTGTATCCCTGAACTCTGCCTAAAGTATGATATTTTTTTCAGGCACTGGCATTTAGAGTCCTAGCAAAGAGGGACAAATCCAGCCCTCAGCAAATGGGAGAATACTGACTGAGATCCAGGCAGAGGCAGCTGGACTGGGGTGCCTCTGGCCCCCACCCCAGGGATCCATTTGTAAGATCATTGAATGCACCCCAAAGTGGGTGCTGGTCCTTGTAAACTCTCCTGTTGGGATGTCAACCCGAAAGCACCGAGACTGACCCTGACCTGTCTCAGTGTGAGAGCTTGCAGCACTGCCTCTTCTGCCTCAGAATTAGGGAGGCAAAACCCATATATTAATTGCCTGCCCTAACGATACAAGACATTTCCAGAATCTCGTGCTCTACAGTACTGCTCAGGCCACAGCCCTGGAGAGCCCAAGGGGAAACTGAGGCCAGGAGCAGTTTGAACTGGAACATCCTAACTGGGTGTTGTACTGGAGCTTAGATATGCAGTGCCCAAACTTCCAATGCCAGGAGCTGTGTGGTTTTCTCAAGTGAAGTCTGTGGCTTGTGCAGGGAATAAATCCTGGAGCAATGCATCATCCCTGAACTCATCAATAATTCCCATTGACTTTGTCCTCACTGGGTGCTGGACAGAAGGAATTCTGACTTACCTGTAATCTGTCTCCTGGCAAGTTTTATTGCCCCAAAGCCCCTACATTAGGCTCAAAAGATGGGGCCTGTGACTGCCACTAACCAGACTGGATCACTGGTGATGACCTTGTGATTTCTTGAGGCCAGTCCCTCTGGGGCCTTTGGCATCTGCTCAGCCTAGGGGATCCCTGGCGCAGGCGAGGCCAAGGCTATTCCCGGCATCAACTGGAGCCTTTGGGATGTGCAAGCAGCATCAGGCAGCTGTGTTATTTACTGGAGGGGTGGCATCTCCTGGGTCTCAGGACTTGGCAGCAGATCTGGGTCCCTCTGGATGTCAGAGCTCACTGGCAGGGGACTCTATGGCACTGTGCAGGACTGGCATGGCGTGTTTTATTGCTTCCCTGTGGAGACAACCTGACATGCTCAGGGCAGGTGAGCAGGCTCTGCCCCACATCTCCTGCATGACAAGGGGCAGAAGAAGAAGCTCAGGCATATCCTGAAGAAGGGCAAAGACAGCTGCAGTCCTGTGGGACAAGAAGGCCCCCTGCCCGAGGGCAGCCTCCTGGCCCTGGCTGGCCCCAGCCCTCACTCCCTCCCTCCTCTCCCAGCTCCTCCTAACCACAAGGACTTTGGTTGATGGAGCTGGCGCCAGCGAGTTCCCTGAAGAGTTCAGAAGTCAAGAACTGAGGCAGGTACTGGGAGGCGGGGGGGAAACCCGACCCCAGCGGGCAGGCAGGGCAGGGTGGCTGTGGGGGCAGGCTGGCTGGGCACCAGCCGGGCATGGGGCCGGGGGGCGGCTGTGGGTTGCCACTGCCGCCCCAAAGATTGTCTCCACAATCTTCCCGTATGGGGATGTGGTGGTGGGTGTGGTGATAGTGACGGGTCTTGGGTTATCGCAGCAGGGTTGTGCCTTGGGTGAGGGTGGCAGGAACCCACAAGTACTCGTGTGTCAGTGTGTGTGTGTCTGGGGGTGTCTGAATGCACGAGTACCACAGTGTGCTACTGCCTATTGTGGGAGTGACTGCGGGTGTGTGAATACACAGTTGTGATGGTGTGAATGAAAACGTGTGTCAGAACTTGTGTGGGTGCAGGGGGGTTGTAGTTGTCTGTGAGTGCTTGGGGACATTTGAATAAGTGCACAAATGTAGGTGTGTGTGCAAGAGAAGTGTGGGAGTGGGAGCATGAGTGCCTGTAGGCTCACGAGAATGTTTGTGAGCTTGTGTGCAACACTACGAGCATGAGGATGTGGATGGGGTGATATATCTGGTGACGAGTGACGAGGTGTACCTGAGTGCCCAGGCGCGACTTTCCATGCCAGTGCAATTGTTTTGCATGGGGGTTACCCCAGAGCAGGCTGTCGTGTGGGATCCCCACGATCCCTTTTGGGAACTAAACCACGGGCACGCTGAAGACGTGAAGGGCAGCCCTTGCCCCAGCCAGGGAGGAAGGGGCCTGGAGCGCCGGTCCCAGCCGGGAGCAGGAAGAATAAGGCGGGGCAGAGCACAAACCACCGGGCAAAACCCTGCTCCGCGGCCGGGAGCGCTGGGTCGCGCTGCGTAGCGCCGGTCGGCAGCAGCGGGAGGCCGGATCCGAGTAGACGGCAGTGCCCCTGTCCCATCGGCTGCTCTGCCTCTGACCTGGCTGCGCGGAGCAGGCACCGACGGGCCAGGGTCACAATAAGTTTTACAGAAATTGCAATAGCGGCTTTAATTTTCATTTTGTTTTAAACTTTTAATTTTTT
>VZRF01006752.1:41312-67632 GCA_013396875.1 Vireo altiloquus | reverse complement strand
CTCACCCCCCCGCGGGCGGGCGCGGAGGGGGACGGTGGCAGCAGAAGGCGGAGCCGGCAGTGGCGGGTGCCCCTCAGCCCTCGCCCCGCCGCTGAGGCCGCTGCTCCATGGGGCGCAGCTGGGGCCTGCCATCGTCCCGGGGGAATGAGCCCCGCCCCAGTTCTCCGGGGGCAGGTGTGCTTCAGGAGCCCCTAGCCTCCTCCAGTCACACCCCGTCCGCGGACCCGGGCACTTGTGAGGTGCCCTTCTCAAAGTCCCCGTGTCCCTGCTCTGGGGTCTGGTGATGGGAGAGCCTCCTCCACAGCTTTTCGAAAGGTGCTGACTTGAAATTGAGAATACCCTACCGGAACAAAGGGGCACGGCGGGTCTGGGACTTCACCAGAAGGGGATCCTCCGGCTTCAGCCCTCGCTCGGGATCAGCGGCAGCCTGTGGGGATCGCAGCCTGGGCTTGATTCTCCGGAGGGGGCTGGCAGCCAAGATCCCCCTTCCTAGCAGTCCGCGGCCACAAACTCCGGGACCAAACGTCCCCACTCCGCCGCCCGATATCAGCCACTATTTCACCCCCCGGTGCCCTGCGCGCACCCACTGCTCACTTTATAAGGCCGAGACGAGCGGAGATTTTTTTTGCGGTGGGGTGGGGGTGCGAGGGGGAGCTGAGGAAGAAGAAACTCCTCTTGTGTGCTCTTCTCTGCTGTCATTCACTGGGCTGCTCTCAGCATCCAACCAATGGAGAGTGAGGGCCTGCAGCAGTAGGCCCTGGGTAGGGTGATTGATGGGCAAGCGGGGCGGCGGGCGATCGCACTCACAATCCGCCGCGCTCCGCTCCGCGGGGCTCCCGGCTCCCCACTGCCCGCCGCTGCGAGCGGTCCCCGGGGCGCCCTTGTGTGTGTGTGCATCCGTGCGTACGCGTGTGTGTCCTGGGTGAGAGGCTCCTGACGTGTCTTGGTACCTGGGAGTGCCGGGACTCATCGGAGTGGGACCAGTGTGCGTGGCTGGGCTGTCGCGTTTCCGCTCCTGGAAGCTGTTGGGTGTGTTTGGCGCGGTTGTGTCTCCAGTGTCTGTGTCCTGTGCCGCGCTGGGCACGGCTGTCTCGTCCCGGGCTGCGGGGGTGTTTCACTCTTGTACCTGGGCTGCGCATGGCTGTGCTGCTGTGTCTTCGTGCTGAGCGTGTGGCTGCCGTGTGCCGGCCTTGCGTGGCTCTGCTGGCGTTTCTTGGGGTGCTCGGCCGTCGTGCTATGGGACTGAGCGCGTAGCCGGCGTGTCCCGGCTGTGTGCGGCCCCGTTGCCGGTTTCGGGGCGGTGCGGGGCTGTGCTGCCCTGCCCGGGCGGAGGTCCGGCCCCGGTGCCCGAGCGGCGGCATGGAGCACCTCGGGGCTCACCACCTGCACCAAGGACAAGCCGAGCCCATCAGCTTCGGCATCGACCAGATCCTCAACACGTCGGAGCCGGGCAGCTGCATGGTGTCACACCCGCGGCTGCAGGACTCGACGGACTACGGGCTGGGCTGCATCGTGGGCAGCGCCTATAACACGGTCACGGGTGGCTACGGGGCGAGCGGCGGCGCGGCCGGCGCCTACACCGGCACCTCCTGCAGCATGGGCGGCCTGCCCGGCTCCTACAACGTGAACATGGCGGTGAGCATGAACGGCAACACCTTGAGCTCGGCCGGCGGGGTGATCCGCGTCCCGGCCCATCGCCCCGTCGCCAGCGGCGTCCACCAGCCCCTCTCCGCCGCCGTGCCGGCAGTGAACGGCATGAACAGTCTCACGGGGCTCACCTTCCCCTGGATGGAGAGCAACAGGCGGTACACAAAAGACAGGTTCACAGGTGAGTCGCGCCACCGGGACCCCCTTTCTCTCCCTGCTCCCTCTGCCCCGCTTCCTCCCCCGCCGCCCGGCCTCTGCGCGGCAACCGGCGCCTACAGGGACACGCAGGATCCAGCCGGGGATCTCTCCGGCCGGGTGGAGAAAGCAGCCGGGATGGTCCTGGGAAGTCGGTCCGGGAGGAGGCCAGAAGTAAGACGGGGTGGGATATGAGGTGTATTCAGTCCGTCCTAAATTAATTATGTTTCCTTTTGTTTGTTTGTTTTGATATTTTGGTTGGTTCGATTGTTTGTATATGTGGTTTGGTTTTCGGTTGTTGTTTTAGTTCCTTTCTATTTGTTAATTTATTAATTTATTTAGTTTTTAAAAAATTATTTTAATTTTTTTCCGTGATGCGGCTAGGCAAAGGCGGACAAGGGGAAAAAGTGATGGTAAAATCCACACACCTCGTCCCGCAAGCCCCCGGCATGGCTGCCCAATCCCTGCCCTCCGAGCCAACACCCGGGGAAACTTTCCTTCAAAAGCAAGAGTTATTTGGGAAGCACGGCCCGGCCGGCGGGAAGGCAGACCAGCGGCCTCGGCCCCGGCCTGCCCGGGAAGGCCGTCCCGTTGCCTTCCTTAACCGGGCTGGCTTTCCCGGGTTGCGGGTTTCGGCTCAGCCTTTTTTCCCACAAAAAAGGGATTTTTTGCAGACCCGAGAAGAGCGGGGTTCGGACTGGAGCCGCTTCCCGGCCTCGCCCCCGTTTCCAGGTGTAGCTGAGCGTCTTTCGGCGCTAACAAAGCAAAAACTAGAACAACGAAAAGAAAATAAAAAAGACGCGAACAAACAAACAAAAGGAACGAAATTGCAACGGGGAAAAATCAGCGCCCGAATCGGCCCCTCTTTCCGAGGGCGGAAACCGAGGCCTGATTTTTGAAAGTTCCCATTTAATTTCGACCCGATGGCACAGTGTTCGGGCACGACCGCGGGTGGACGAACGGGCTTTTCCCCTGGCAAGCACCTGACTGGATTTCACGCAATCTCTTCCTGGCTTAGACACAACGTGACTTTTCACTAATTTTTTTTTGTTTTTTAATGGGGTTGGAAAAAAAAAAACCCAAACAAAACCATAAATATATTTAAAACAAAACAAAAAAAGGGCAAACAAACAGAACAACAAATCGCAACTCCTGTTTCCAGTCCGGGACTTTACTTTCCGTGTACAAGGCACTAGGGCCGGGGCCGATGGGGTTACCGCCGCGCCCAAACAAAATTATCCCGAGCCCGCTTGGCACGGAGCGCGGAGCCCCAGCCCGGCGCCAGGACCGGCTGCCGCTGCTGACCCCCCGATCCCCGCAGGCACTTGGCCGAGCAAGCGGCCGCCTTCCCCTCCGCCGGAGCCGAGCGGTGCCCGGCGGGTGCCCGCAGCACCCAGGAAAGGCGGCCGGGCCTTCCCGGTACCCGGGGCCGCCGCCGAGTTTTTGCAGCTCGTGCGTGGGTGTTGGCGGGGAAGCCGCGGCTGCGGAGCGGTGGGGAGGGTCCCCAGCCCAGCGGCCGGGAGCCGGAGCCCCTCTGCTGATGTGTCGCTGCTTGCTTCTTTGCCTCTCATCCCCCCTCCTCCCGTGTCCCCCCCAGTGGCCCTCTCACCCTTCACTGTAACACGCCGTATAGGTCACCCCTACCAGAACCGCACGCCCCCCAAGAAGAAGAAGCCGCGCACCTCCTTCACCCGCCTGCAGATTTGCGAGCTGGAGAAGCGCTTCCATCGGCAGAAATACTTGGCCTCGGCCGAGCGCGCCGCCCTGGCCAAGGCCCTCAAGATGACGGACGCCCAGGTGAAGACCTGGTTCCAGAACCGGCGCACCAAGTGGAGGTGAGGGACCGGGGGTCTCGGTGGACCGGGGTGGAGCAGCTCCTGGCTGCCGGCAGCTCTGCCAGGAGCACGGGTGGCTGCGCAGAGGCGTGCAAGCCCCGTGTGTGTGTGTGTGAGTGTGAACGTGTGTGTACACGTGCGTGTGCATGCACAGCGGTGTGTGTGTGTTGTGTGCACACCTGCGGGCGTGTGTGCAAACAGGACACGCGTGTGGAACTGCATGGTCAGTAGAAGGCCACGCGTGCCCGTGTGTGCCCGCACACAGTGTGTGAGCGTGCACGGGGGTGTGACTGCCGAACGCAGCCCCGCCAGTGCGGTGTGGTGCGGGCCACGTGTATTCCATGTGTATTCCATGGTGTGTGCACGCCGGACCTGCGTGCAAAAATGTGTGTGTGTGTGCACACGCGCGTGCAGTGGGTGCAGTCAGTGTCACCAGTGGGTGTGGAGGCTCCCGCTCCTCTGTTCGCGGCCCGGGGCTGTCGGAGGACCGGCCCCTGCACAGCGCGGAGATTTTTGTCCCCGCGGGGTTCGCGGCGCCTCCTTGCCCACACGCTTTGTTTTTGTTCTGCTGCCGGGCGTGCCGGTAAAGCCGGAGAGGAAGAGAAGGCTGGGCTCACACGAAGCCTCCAGGTCTCCATCGCAGTCACCCTGCCCTTCCCAAGGTGCACCTTCCCGGGACGTTCCCGAGGGAAGCACTCCAGCCCTGAGAACATCCCCTGCTCTGGGCTGGGGTCAGGCTCCCCATGGGGGCAGAAAGTGATGGGCAAGGGGGAGCTCTGTCAAAGAGCAGAGAAGGGTGGTGCTGCTGGCTGCTGAGCACTGGGTGCTGGAGGGCAGGCAGGTAGCAGCTTCTTCAAAATGGGGGAGAAGAGCTTTCCCAGACTCTTTGCAAGGGTTAATAGGACAGTGATTGCCTGAGGATGCTGGGCTTGGATAAGAAATGGGGGACAAAGAACTTGAAACCAAGGGGTTGTGTGAATCCTCAACCCCAGTGAGTTCTTCCTTAGAAAGCCCATGGAAGAGCAATTCCCCAAGTGTTAGGAAGTCTCTATCTGGAGCAATTTCTGTTGGCCAGGAGCAGAATCCTGGAGGAGGAACAGTTCTGCTGTGGCCTGCAAAACAGGGTCAGCTATGTCTTCTAACCAGGTTTCCTAAGGAAGTGAGGCAAATCCATCTGTCAATACTCTTTGCGTCTGTTGGCTAAATTCAGCCTCTTTTGGCAGAGGTGCAGAGGATACAAACCTTTTCACGTGTTTTACAAAAAATAGCTGGGTAAAGAGAAACAAAATCCTGCTTCTGCCCAAGGGAAAGGCTGCAGCCAGACCTCAGCTGTAATCTTAGACATGGGAGAATCTCTGGCCTGAGCCAGCGGGACACAGGCATGTAAGTTCTACTTGTATGCATGTGTGTCTGCTGGGTGTTGCGATGGAAATGTGGATGCCCCTGGCACACCCAACTCACTGTCTCAGGTCCTCCACTGGGCAGTGGCCTCTGAGTGGTTCCTGGAGCCCTGGGAGCTGGAAGGAGCCACTGCAGGCTCAGTCTGAATGAGATAGTGTGAGAAAGAGAGTTGCTATAAGCCCTCTGAGTGATTTAACTGCTTAAATGCAGACTGGGGGGAAGAGCCTTGCCCCTGCCCCTTGCCTGGTTGTCTCTGCTGGAGTCAGGTGGCTGTGTGATCCCCTCCTCTGATTTGGGCTCTTGCTTTAGACACAGCTCTTTCCAGGCAGATATGAACCTAGGAATCCCACTCTGATATGAATCCATGACTAGACTAGCTGCTTGGAGCGGGGAGATACTTGAGAGCACGATGCTCACAGCCATGGTGCTCCTGATCACCCTGGATGTGGGGCTACCTCTCTCCTCCTGGACCATCTCCTCATTGTGCAGGGAGTCATTAAATATTCATTGAAACAGAGACTGAGCTGCTCCCGGGGCTGCACAGGGATGCTGATGCTCCTCTGAGCCCCCTCTTCCCGGGATGTCTGATGTGAGATGTTGACACAGTGATTAGAACAGGGACTGAGCTCTGGACTACCTCTTCCCAGGAGGGAACACTGGCCACAAGTCTGGAGGCTTGGGTGCCCAGGGGCCATTTCTGGCATCCAAGCCCTGGCCTGCTTCCCCATTGGGAGCCAGGGAACCCCTGCCCTGTGCTCTGAGATGTCACTGTGGAGATCAGAGCTGCCATTTCCAATTCCCACGGCCAAAGAGGATGAGACATCTCACATCCCCCTGAGTTGCTAAATTAAAAAGCTGCCATTTCCTGTGTCATTGGTCCACTGAAGCTGCTGAGAGAACATCAGCTGAGCCTGGGGGTGTCAGGGAGGGAGAGGATGCTTTGGGAATCATCCTAGGACCATCACTATGAGTTGCTCCCCAGTTTTCCCAGCAATATCAATAGAAGTGCCAGGTGAAGCAGAGGTAACTGCAAGCTGCAGACTTTAGACTGACCTGCCATCCAAGCAAGCAGGAGTGCAGTGTTCATTGTGGATATAAAAGCATTCAGTCTACCTGTTTCTACCTATCCCGTTCTCTGGTCCCAGGCAGCCCAGAGATAGGGCCCTACTAGCACTGGAAAGAACTCCTTCTGACCTCCTAACACTCTCTCCTTGGGGATCACCTCTGTTGGTGTCATACCAGGCAGACACATGTCCAAACTCTTCATAAAAACCTTGTCATTCACCCTTTCCAGACAGCATATTTTGTGCTTTGATTTTTCTTACTGCTAAAAAGTGTTTCAAGTGTTTAGCTGAAATTTTGCTGCCTGTCATGGGAATGTTTTTGCCTTCATCCAAGCACTCATCAGCTGGCCACCACAGCCTGGCAGACGAGATGGCAAACCTGGATGCTGGAAGGGGATGTCCAAGCACTGCCCATCTCCCAGCTGTGCGACACTGCCAGTCGCTGTCTCACCTCTTCCTGCTCCGCACTTCTTACTGGGGCTTTGCATGCTTGGCTCTTACTGTCAGACACAGAGCATGTTTTCAGAGGATTGCAGCTTTTGCAATGCTGTTGTATGACACTTCGGGTGTTTTGTCTCTGCTTGGTTTTTTGTCCTGTGGGCAGAGAATGATCCAGAGGTGTGGGCTGCTCCCAGCTCTCTTTGATCAGAGCAATTTTTGCTGAGGCCAGTAAGACAGACATACCCAGTCCCCAGTTCATAGGATTTACTGGCCATTTCTGCAGGGGATGTGGGACCACGCCGTGGCTTTTTTTCTCTTTTCCTACCCCTGCCCTCCCACATCATGAGCATCCAGCACAACTTAATCTCTCTGGGGATACCCTTCCTTTGCTTCCCCAGGCCCCCCTAATGGCTCCCTCTCTCCTAGGAGGCAGACAGCGGAGGAGCGGGAGGCCGAGCGGCAGCAAGCAAACCGCATCCTCATGCAGTTGCAGCAGGAAGCCTTCCAAAAAACCATCAACCAGCCCATCCAAGCCGACCCCATCTGCGTCCACAACTCCTCTCTCTTTGCCCTCCAGAATCTCCAGCCTTGGTCTGATGACTCCACCAAGATCACCAGTGTCACCACTGTCGCCTCTGCCTGTGAATAAGTCTGGCACCCACTGGTGGCACATACACCTTCTACCTGTGGGGCTGTCCCCAAGGGGGACACGTGGCATTCTTGGTGGGACATGTAGCAACTTTGTTTCTCCCCAAGGAGTGCTGGAACTTCCTGATCCTCTGGCCATGTGCATCCTATGTGTCCAGCTGAGGAAACCCGAAAAGAAGGGAAGCCACCCCAAAAACTCTCCCCAGCCATGGAGTTGCTGGAGCAGCAATGCTGTGTCACCTCCCCCCAACCCCTTTGTTCTCTTGAAAGTCTCCAGTGTCGACCCTGAACTTGCTGATGTGCTGCCAGACAAAAGCTCAGCCCTGGCAGACAAAGCTGCCGACGTTCATCCAGCTGGGGGACAGGAAAACTTCCTTAGGATTCTACTGGCGGCAGTGCAAAGTCTATGGTCACTCATATATCCATACATATTTATATATAGGTACATATATATATATATGTATGTTTTGAACTAGTGGCTTGAAAGAAAAGGAGGAGGCTCCCTGGGAAGCACGTCTCTGCTGCGAGACTTCTCGGGTTGTCCACACCAGAGACGTTCGGGGATGCAACAAATGGAGGAAACAGCAGCAATTTCTGCTTGTGCCAGATGGGAACCCTTCAGATCTCACCTCACCGTCTCTCCTCCCCTTTTTCATTAATTTTTTCTTGCGAGGGGGGAACAAGAGAAGGATCTGACAGACTCCTGAGGACGGTAAATATGATATCTCAATTGTATGAAGAGCCCAAGCAGTCCCTCGCTGCCACGGACTCTGTGCCCATCAGCGTGTATTTTAATAACAAGAAGACCTGCATGGCAGTTTGCGGGGGTAATGCAGTTTCTTTTCATGGAATATTTCCATATAATTTGCAAAATGTTGTCTAATGTTTTATTTTATCAGTTTCCCATTAGAAGGCAGTTCCTGACAGCAAAAAATCGATTTCACTGTCAGCTGTTTAACTTAGTTGTTCTTTTAATTGTACCAAGAGAATGAGACACAGTTAAACAAAGCACTTCTAGCAAACGCCAGGAATATATAGATATATATATAAACAGTATATATTTTTCAGTTACTTATAATCTAAAACAGCACTGCAAATTTAAGCAGTAAGTGCAAACAAGCAACCAGAAAACCTATTTTCAGTGAGATTTTAAAAGGCATTCGTTTGTTTGCTTTTGTTTGTCGTTTTCTTTTTTTTTTAAGTTATGCACTTAAAAGGTGTTTTATGTGTAATCATTTTATAAAGTGCTTGTGTAATTTATGTGGAAACGAAAAAGAAAATAAAAAAGTCTCCAGGGTACTGAATAAATCATTTAAAGCCTTGCTGTTCCCTGTCTATTAGTTCCCCAAGAGGAGACAGCATATCACAACTACTGCTGAAGCCTGTGCTATGTTTTTTTTTTTTTAATGAAAATAGAGTTAGCATTTCCATTTGACTTTGCTCAGGTCCACTTGGCTTTGAAAAATCCAGATGTAATATTCTGTGTTTTAATCCCTGGTCCTACAAGCATTTCCAGGCTTCAACCCAGCAGTGCATTTAGCACTTGCTTTAATCGAAGCCTTTCTTGGGGGATTGCTAGGGGTGGCAGGGACTATGCAGGGGCTTAGCCTTAAACTCATGTGGAATAATTTATTGAATAAGAGCTTGGAGTGAGATCTCACCTGGGCTGAGGCAGGTCTACAGATATTTGTGTCTGAAACTGAATGTGAAAAGGGGAATTTGAATATACAGAAATGTGGTAGAGTACATTTTAGAGACAATCTCACAGGGGATTGTTCTGGGGACACTGTTTTCCATTCATGCTCTGTCTTGCTGCAGGACATCATCCCCAGCTTGGCAAGCCCTTCTCAGAGGAAAATCAAATGGGTGGGAAAACTCTCATCAGCTTTCCTGGGGGAGACTCCCAGCCCTATCGCTGGCTTCAGTCTGGTGTTTCCTTCCAGCGCTGGGCATTACTGAGTAAAGGGTTTTGGAAGACACGACTGAAAAGGGCAGGCAGCCACGAGCAGTGGCAGGAACCCCTGAGGTGGCCCTGGAGTCCAGGCTGCCCGTGGGGCATCTGCAACAAAATACCCCAAGATTTTGATACCTGGTGGTGGTTAGTGCTCCGGGAGGCTGGGTCCTCTGGGGGCAGCGTTGTTGGGGAGTTTGTTAAGGGAGCATATGAATAGCCTGCTTCATCCAAAATCTGCTATTGTAGGAGTGGGCTGAGAATTTATGGTGCTGCAGGATTTTCCCATTCTGCAGTCCAACGTGTATGAGAACACAGAGAAACATCTGCAGCAACAGAGAAAAGAAGCCAAAAAAAGAAAAAAAAGATAAAACAAAGAAAAAGATGAAACTCAGAAAACATGCATTTTTGGAGATACCTTTAAAAGATGTTGATTGCTGCCAGGAAACTACTAAAATAAAATAACTTGTATTTTTTAAAACATGAATGTCAGGGAAGTCTTTTGTTTGAATTCTGTTTCATACTACAGACAGATTTTTTGATTCTGATAATGTTAACTATTTAACACACACTCAACTTTGTCTACAAAGATAAAATCCTTCAGGAGGCATTGCTCTGTACAAATCTTTAATGGTTTACAGTTTGTTGCAGCAGTGTATATTTGTTTTCAGGATTTATGCATAGGAAAAAACACCCACCACAAAATAATAATAAAAAGGATGATAGCACTCACTGTTGATATTAAAACTGTTTTCTATTTTATTATTATGACACATCAATATTGTAAAATTTAATTCTAAGACAGCCATTTTATAATATCCACATTATTCAGTTCCTAAGCCAAAATGTTCCCCAGCAAAGTTGAACATATGATAATGCACATTCAAGGGAATATGTTTAGATAGAACATTTATCTATACCTTGTTTTCAAAACTGGTGACTTCTCCCTTTTCCTATCAATCTTTCCTGTCAAAAAAAAAAGAAAAAAAAAAAAAAAGCCAAAAGAAATAAAGGAATCTCAATAGGAAACGAGAATATATGTTACATCGGAACCAGAAAAACAGTTGCCTGGTCTTTCTTGTCCCTGGAAAAATTGCTTCTGGAGGAGTTTTCTCTTAAAATATTCTCTTAGATTCATTTTAAAAATTGGTTTAGTGGCAGAAGGTGGTTTTGATATCTGCATATGTGCTTCCAGTTATTAATATGATGATTTGTACCTAGACAATAAAAGTTGTCTGAAATATGATGGAATTAAATCAATAAGTAATGACATGAAACAATGACACGTAATGTTATGTTTTGTAGACTGACATCACCTCAGCCATATCCTGGGGCCATCCATATCACATTGAAGGCTG
The DNA here is from genome assembly GCA_013396875.1 of Vireo altiloquus. Classification (NCBI taxonomy): domain Eukaryota; kingdom Metazoa; phylum Chordata; class Aves; order Passeriformes; family Vireonidae; genus Vireo; species Vireo altiloquus. The sequence continues at coordinate 57,092 of VZRF01006752.1, read as the reverse complement.
ATTTAATTTTTTGTATCATACTTATTTGGGAGCAGGAATAAAATTGCATTAAGATGCCTTGAAAGTCATTTCCCCCTTCCTTCGCTCTCAAAATAAAGCAAATCCCAAACATGAAATGGGAATCAGGGAGAAATGTTTTTCTACTGTTTGTCTCTGTCTAGGAAATACAGATCAAGGTAGAGTGACTTTGGTCAGGAGAGGAAAAGCCTGTGTGATGCCTGCAGCCAAACATGCAGGGGCATCACAGGGGACCACACTGTGCTCATCTCTCTCACCCACAACACTGCCAGAGATTGAGACCTATCATTCATTTGGGTTGGCTATGGATGTGCTGAGCTTTTGAAGGCAAAATTTGGAGCAGGGGGAAAGCATTGTCTCTGCATGAGCAACTGGAGTATTAAACATCTGTGTGGAGCTGGAAGAGACGAAGCCCAGTGGGATGGGCTGTGGTTGTCTGAGTTTGGTCCCAGCTCAGCAAACTATTAAGGCAGGAGGGATCCAGAGGTCTGGCCCCCATTTAGCCAATCACTTCAGCACATGAGTCATTCAAATGAGGATCAGTTGGTTTATCTCTGCTGAGGGATGGCCCAGGAAAAGGCTGAAGAGATTTTCCTGGAGCCTTCCACCTTTAACAGAGCCTGCAGTTGTGCTTTTTCCTGGGCACAGGCCAGCACATTTGATCCCTGCAGTACATGCATGCCCCAGTTTCTACATGAGTACCGCATGCAGCTTTTCTTGGGCAGCATTATCCTGTCTACGGGGTATTTGCTACATATTTAGAGTTATTTCTCAGGCATCAGCATCAGTGAGAGTCACCTGTATGTGGCATTTGCTGGAGAAGGACTGAGGCAAGCGTACATGTCCTTTAATATGGTTTGTATACTTCATAATGGAGGCATTGACCCCACAAACACCCATAGGCAGGATCGTTTTCTTTATCTCACTGGGACTATTGATTGGTATTTTTGAATGTGCTCCTGATTAACCAACACACAAAAAGAGCTTAAAACCGGGGCTGCTGCCTCAGCACGGCGGCAGCAGGAGCCCATCCCCACAGAAGCAGCCCCCCCTCGCTGCCAAGGCCAGCTCACAGACACTCAGGGCTAGATGGTCTAAAACCCAAACCAATTTACTGACAAAAATGAAAATGGCTTTGCTGAAAACTGTTTGGGTTACAGTAAAAAGCCATTCCTCTCTGGGGTTCTGGGACAGCTGGAACTTTTTGAATGAACCTTTTTTTTCCCCCTGCAGAAGCAGACTGGCTGAGTGATACTGATTTCTTTGTGCAGCGGTCAGTTTGATGGCCACTTGTTAGAAAAACATTTGTGAAATAACATTTGGAATTATCAAATTATCCTGGATAAAAATTTTCTAAATGAGAAGGTCTCAAATTGTGGAAAAAAAGCAGATTTTTTAAAAACAAATACTAAGGGAAGTAAAAAGCACACAAAGTTATAGATGATCACAATAAGTCTCTGTTGGAATCACACCAGATTGCTTTTTTCAGATCTTTTCTTTGTGCAGCTAAATGTGAGTTTGATGATACTTTTAAAATTATTGTTATTGTCTCTGTTACATTAGGAAATTTTCTTGATGAGTCAGTACTTGTCCAAGATTAAAACAGAGTTTTTTTACCCCTATTCCTTTCCATTATTTAGAAACTCTTTGTTACTGGTAGTTTTAAATTAATTATTACACATTTATTCAAGTCACACCTAAAACTGTAATCAAAGAGTTCTGTTAGTTTTTTTCTGACAGCACCAGAATAATCTTGATTTTTTCCAAGTGTAGAAAATAATTTTTGGCTTCCTTCTGTTTTTGTTGATGTGGAGTTTTTCTGTTTGTTTGTGGTTTTTTGTTTTATTTTTGTTTTGTTTTTTTTTGTTTTGTTTTTGTTTGTTTGTTTGATTTTTCGTTTGTTCTTTGGTTTTTGGTTTTTCTGGTTTTTTTGGTTGCAGCTAGTTGTGGTAAGCACTGGGATGGCTCCAGCAGCTTTCAGCTCTGTAAGTCCAGGTCACATACCAGTCTCCAGCCGAACCTCTGTGTGCTGAAGGTGTGCAACCCCCTGTTGCAGAGAGCTGCAATCCCCTGCCCTGTGCTTCCCTGGGACTGGAAATTCAGTACTTACCCTCAGCTCAGCTGTTCTTTGCCTTTCTGCTTTCGAGACAAAAATAAAATGAGCAGAAATGAGGAGCCCATGCTCTGGTTTTCGAGCAGGAAGGAGCAAAGCTTGAGAAAACTCGTTCTCTCGTTGCCTGTAAAGAATGTGAACCCGCTGGTCTGAGCACTGCGGTTAACTGTCTGTCTTTCCTAGACTGCAACTGTCTAAAAATAACAAAGCAGTGATTAAAAAATATCAATCAATATATACTTTTTTTAAACTACAGTTGGGAAGCAGTACAAAGATGGGGATAGATGAAAACATGGAGAAAAGCTTTGTTTCCCAGGGTCTTCCCTGTCTCAGAAAGAGGAAATTTTTGGAAAGTTTTTATGTTTAGCAATTTTTACCTGCTGTTGTGAAGGTTTTAGGCACATATCGGGGCTCACCAGATTCTTCCTCTCTACATATTCATCTAGAACATGTCTAGTTTGTGATGCTGGTGCTCAGTGAGATTGAGCCTGGGCTCTCAGCTGTGTTGGACATAAATGCGCTGAAAGGCAGGGCTTGACCCCAGATCTCCCCATGTAGGGTGACAAAGGGGAAGAGGTACAGGTGGGAATGGGCTTGCTCAGGGTCATGGCGAGGAAGTGATCACAAGTGCACTGAGTTGTGGCCAGGCCTCTGTGCACTCTCCCTCTCCCAGCTGATCTGGCTGTTTTCGCAGGAGAGCCTGGGGGAGAAGTGAGGGTGTCCTCTTAGGTCAGGAGAGGACAAAGGTCAGCAGGTCCTGGGGAGCCATAATGTACCAAGAGGATGCTCTTTTGAGAGCTGCAGAAAAAAGGCACCAAGTCTGCAGGCCAGTGGGGTTTGAGGGCGAGCGGTCAGGGGCACCTCGGGGTCCTGGTTCAGTGGGAGCCTGGCTTGGGCAGAGGAGGGCTGTTCCCAAGCAGGGACTATACCCAACTTGCCTGGCCCTGTGCCAGTGGTGTGCACTGGAGGGTCTTGCAGCATCTGGAGATGTCACACTATGGGACTGCTGCTGAAATGCAGATCCTGTCTGTGGCATCCCACGGGGACGCTGTTGTGGAGTATGGAGCTAACTGCTGGGTTGTATCCAGAGCATTTCCCTCCTTCCAGGATTAAGCTCCAGGAAGTTTTATACACATTTACAGCACTGTTGTGTTTTTGCAACCGTCAGGCTGTGCTCCACTGCCATTGGAGGGACACATGCAGCCACAGAGGGACATGTCCCAGGCACGCTGTCCACTGACACAGCCACTCACAGAGGCAAGTGAGGGAGCTGTGGCAGGAACATTTCGCACTCACCCTCATTCATACAGAAATGCTTGAAAAGTTCTGGCTTTCACTTTGGGATGGAGTGAAAACAAATGCTGTAACCTTATCACTTGTTATGACAGGTCTGAAACCTGCCTTTGCTGTGGCTCATACCGCCACATACAGAGGCAGGAGGTGGGATGTAGAACAGAGTATGCTCTCTATGGAGCAAGGCACCAGACATCTGTTGGTGTACACACCACTGTTCCCATGCACTCTCTCTCCAGACTTGGCCCTTTGAAGATCTGTGGATCTGAGCAGAGCCGTCTCACACACCACAGGCAGAAGCCAGACTTGTAGCAGTCAGGTGAGGGAATGCAGATCCCCTGCTGGGATCCCAGGGTGCATGTGTGTGCCAGTCCCTGGGGAAACACACCACAGCTGTGGCAGAGAAAGCGTGGAGACAGGCAGAGACACACCTGTAATGTTATCCAGCAGAAAGAATTTCCTCAGGGACCTTGTGGCCACGGACACTGACAAAAGAGGTGAGGAGCGAGGACCTGTGTCCTGTTGCTGAACATCTCCTGCGTTTCAGGAGTCGGTTTCTCTCCCTCCACTGCCAACAAGTGGGATTGCAGGAGATAACTCCAGCCTCACTCCCTTTCCTTGACAAAACCCCGACTGTTGCTGATGTTTTGGCCCAAACTGGCTCTGATGCGGTAAGAGGAGTGGAGACCCCCTCACACAAGAGATGGGGTGGGGGAAACTGGGTGAATATTGTGTGCAACTTCCAGAGATGCTGCCTTGCGTGGAATTCACCCCATGGTCCTTTTTTCTTTCCTTGTGTCCCGTCCCTCCCTTCAGTCTCAGAAACCTCCCTTAATTTGCCATTATTTTAAGGCCCTATGGGTGTTTCCTGGATGGGAGCCAGAGAACCTCAAACCTCTCTGCAGTAGACGGAGATGGGAGGCTTGGCTGTCTGGTTTTCTCATAGGATGGGGTCTAGGGCAAGACAACCCTTACCACAAGTGCTCTGAGGCACGGAGGGCTCAAAGCTATGGGTGTTTCTCCCAAAATGCAGGGCACTGCCCTTTTACAGGACTCTGGTGGACGGTGACCCACAGAGCGGGCCAGAACAGCAGGACGTGAAACACTGTCCCGGTAACAACCTCTCAGGCCAGGCGTCAGCGCCCATGGGGAGTTAGACAAGCAGGACTGGGCTGGACACCCTGCCCCTCTCCTCGGCCCTGCGCCGTGCGGCGGGGAAGCTGCCGGGGAACATCCCTGCCCGCCCCGGGGCCGCCCGGGAGCGATCGGCGAGCACCGAGCTCCATCTAGGGGTCAGGGAGCGCCTGGCGAGCGCTCCGCTCGGCCCCCCGCCGGAGACACGGGGTGGGGGGATTAACAATGGGCAGCCGAGCCCCAGGCAAACCAGCGAATGGTTCAGACTATGAGCCCTGGGTGTTCAGGGTGAAGGGCAGCCAAGCCCAGCCCCGAGCACGTCCTTGGAGACACAGCCTGTCCCTGATGGGGACATAGAGTCAGAATAATTTAGCTTGGTAAAGACCTTCCAGATCATCGAGTCCAACCGTTAACCTAACAGTGCCAGCTCCACCGCTAAACCGTGTCACTAAGCACCACACCTAGCTGCTCTTTTCTTGGATAAAGACAACCCTGAGAAATTCAAGGGATGGATTCCCCTCTACTTAATATTCCCCACTGGGATTAGGAAGCAAGACTTTCCGTAGGATATCCCATGTGCTGATGCTTACCCATGTGCTAGGTAAGTTGCAGGATGTTCAGACACAATGGGCAGTGCCAGGATGGGGTGTGGGGTGTGTGCAGGGCCGCTGCTTGGGGGTTGCAGCCACACTGAGAACACAAAGCTGAGGTCCCTGATTCCCTGAGCTCCAGCAAGGCATGGATGAAGGGGTCTGGCTCCATCTCTCTCCTGGCTACACACCCCTACCTCCTGGCTCATGGAGTGCAGTAACTGGGGACAAGCAGCTGGGATTTTTAAGCAGAGAGGGATGAGTTATGATCAAAGCAGGTGGCTGCAACTACTCTCTAGGACAGCTAAGAGGCTGCTTGCATTCATCAAAACAAAAAATATAAACCCATGAAATGCTCAAGCAGATAAATAAGGAAGGAATGATTTTTGTCTTTGTGACAAACGAAGTCAATAAAGCTCAAGGAAACCACCTGTATTTTATTACCACATATTCATATGTTTAATGCTATTAAAACAAGAGTCTGGGGTGAGCTCCAGGAAATCAAAGCACTTAATGGTGCTGACACAAACCTTCTCTCCTCCCTCCCCAAAGGTGATTTGAACCAGTTTAAGCAAATGTCTTTGTCTCTTAAAATAATTATGTGATTTAGAGGCACTTTTCCCTGGCTCGCCTGAAATGATTTTAATGGGGTCTGCTTGTGTGTGTCTATGTGTGTCAGTTTAACAAATTATTGCTTTTTAAAGCTGCATTTATAGCCCAGTATTCACCAGAAGAGTTATTCTCTATGAGAAGGTATTATTTGTGTTCCACCATAACTTGGTATTTATTCCACAGAGCATTTAGTAGTGAAATGGTGCCCAGAGGGCAGAGGCCAAAATGATCTAAAAAAATATGTTGAAATTTGGGATAAACATTCTCTGAATGGTCTACCAACTGTGACTTTCTCTTCTGTGACCAACAGATTTTGTCCTCTCGGGTCCAGTCTTGGCCACTCTCTTGGCTCTCCTCAAGGTCAGGCTGACCTCTGTCCTCCCTGCCTGTGTCCTCCTCATTGCCCTGCCTCAAATGGGATTTCCCTGGGGCAGAGGAGAGCTGACAGCAGGGCCTGCCAGGCTGGGATGGGGATCTGAAGGTGGATTTCACACTTGCCAATACTTGAATGGCAGATGCCCTGGGTGGGTCCTCACAGCTGACCCTTCTGTCTTTGTCTGACGAAGACTGTCAGTGCTGGGGAGAGAAGGGCTGTTTTGGGGGCTAGATGAGCATGCAGGGGCACAGCAGGAGCTAGACTCCATTTCCACCCCCTACCCCAGCCATGGCTGGGCCAGACATTTGGGGTGATGCTGAGACTGCTCGCTAATGTACAAAATGGAAAAAAAAAGCTAGGAAGAGTCAGAAACACCTTGAGTTTGGTAGGAAAGAGGGAAGATGAATGCACAGCAAACCTGCTGTAGTGAATTGTTTCCTGCAGAGAGGAGAAAGCATTAACACTGTGGGATAAAGCCCTGGTGAACCCTGCTTGGCATAGTCCTCTGGTGGGGTTGCTGGGGAGCAGAGCACTAAGCCATGCTCCTCGGGCAACATGCTGAGTGAGCTGCTTCATTTATTCCTTGTCCTGGAGGCACTGGGAATCTCCCAAGCAACTGAGCTGTGCCACTGAAGCAGCTAATTTCTCCTCACAGGTGTATTTGGCTGCTTCAGGTAAGGGTAAAATGAAGTCTCATATGAATTATCAGTGCAGTTGGAGGACCAAGGGGGACAGAGGCAGCTCAGCAGCCAGCCTTTCTTCTTGGAGGGCAATATCACCAGTACAGACAATGAGAGGTGCAAGAGAGAGGGCTCAGCAGTTAAAGAATAAGACTGTTCGTGGCACAAAACAGGCTAAAAAGATGGTCTGAGAAGGACATCTCCAGCCCCTCCTGCTGGTACAAGGGAAGAGATGGGCACTACCAAGTGAGGAGTCAGGAGGATGGGTGAGATGGTACTGTCTGCAGGGTGCCTTTGTCTAGCCACATCCCACACCAGGCCATGGGATCATGGAGCTGAGTTGGCTCCAACAACAGCAGCAGGACAACCTCCTCCTCAGGATGCTGGTACAAAGGCCAGTGGCTCTCTGGTGCTCTGGTGGCTGCTGCAGCTCATGGGAGACATCTCCTGTGCCTGCAAAAGGAGCCCAGGGAGCACTACCCCTGCAAGTAGGATCAAGTCACTCTGCCAAAGCAGGCAGCAACATTGCAAGAAAATGTTCAGGGAATGTTCTTTGCAATCAAAAAAGTCTGGGTTCTTTATCTGTGTTAGAGCACTGGCTTTGGTATGCAGGTCTCATCTTCCAGAACCACATGGCTTGGAGCTGGGCTTTGCTAGGCCTGCCTAGGTGGGGAAGTAATCCAGAAATTGAGGAAGAAATATGAGATATTCCAGTGACTCATGACTCATGTCATGTCATGTGGGTAAGAGATTAACATGTTTTTTGTGGCCACAACAGATCCTTCTAACAATTCATCTGACCTACTGGATCTCCCAGGATCTCCAAATATGTTTGACCCTTAGTTTGTACTTCAGACTCCTCCTTCTTGAGTCATAGCAAATCTCCTAGAGGGATATAAATATTTGGCTAAAGGAGCTCTGTGATGGGCAACCCAGCCATCTATCCCAGTCCTACAAGCTTCTAGCACATTAGTATTTGCAGCTTTAACCCCAAATTGCTTTGTGTCAAATCCTGAACTCATTGAGCCTTCTGTGTTTTTCAAGGTTAAAGCAGCAGCTTTCAGTGGAAATGGGTTTCCTTATCATGTATCTTAAATATTTTCTGGAGGAAGAAATCAGATCAATTGTCACATACTTTGTATCTGCAGTAGCTGTGATTGCAAACATCTGCACTCTCTGTCCTGATATAAAGCCACCAAGAAGGGCTATTGCCTTCTGTTGACCTTTAATGTCTTTACAAAATCAGAGCAAACCACTCTAGCTCCTCATAAATGGTTTCTCCTGCTCCTGGCCTGTTGCTTGCCCACCCAACACTGACAGGATGATGTCTTTGCCCTTAGGTGGTTACCAGGGAGCTGAATGTGTGGGTTTCGAGGGGAGAATGAGACTCAGCTCCTTTGCATTAGTCTATTGCTGGGGTTATTCATTGACACTGGACTAACAAACTCAATTTTTGGGAACCATGGGTCCAGATCTGCAACAGTACAGTGATGGAAATGTAAGTATAATGGGCCTATTAAGGCATTTGTCCTGGAATAAGCACCCCTGAGACACATTGCTGCAGGCTGGTTGCTGCAGGGAAGCGTGTTAGCAGACTGGGTCCATCCAGTCCTTTTCCCTCCCTCATAATCCCATTCCTTTGGCCCGGCAGATGAACCTCGGGATTAAAGGGTGGGCTCAGATCTGCGCACCCTGTGTCTCAACTAAAAAATCCAGTGCGCAGGCTGGAAGGTCTGAAAAGAAAAAGAGGCCTTCCCCGGATCTTTGTTCACGAAGGCTGGCCAGCAAAAAAAACCAAAAAAAACAAAAAAAAACAAAAAAAAAAACAAAAAAAAAAAAAATCCCATTCCTCAGGTGGTTGTTCACTCATCTATTTTACAATTAAAGATTAATTCCTCAGTCTTCCTATCGAGGGACTCAGAGGTCAGTCACCCATCCACCCCCTGTCATCTGCAGCAGGGGAGTGTGCGGCTGAGGGATGGGCCCTTCCCATGGAAGCTCTGATGCCAAGGTGCAAATTATTAATTTTGATGGTTTAAGGTGAGTTTCTGAACCTGTCACCCTATTTTCGACAACCCACCTGACTGGCATAGACACAAGCACCTGAACATCTTGAAGCCTCACAGCGAATGGCACAGAGCATGCAATCTGGCCTCAATTTTTCTCTGGAGTTGGGTATTTGGTCATTTCCATATCCCACTAAGGAGTTTGTTTTGAGGCCCTGATGGTATCTGCCTGAATGGGATAAGTGGCTGCACAGGTCCAAGCCCCCTTTGCCCATCTCCTGGCCAGAAGGAGGGAATACTGTGCGATATACACGTGGAGAAGCAATACCTGGACTGCAGCAATCCCAAATCAGTTAAGCAATATCCAGATTTATGGCAGAAAAAAACCCTTCTCCCCACACTATATGGTGGCCTGCAAACTGCTTGTCATGAGGATTTTCCAGGACAGTTCTGCTGCAGTTTTCCAGGGAATTGAGTGATGAGACTCTGGTGGTAACAGCCAAGGTTCTTCCTATGCTCCAACCTGAGGAATGCCCCAGCAGGGAGGGTCTGACCCTGACCTTGGAGTGCCAGCCTTGTACCCTGCTCCTTCCTTGCCCTGTTTTAACACATCCTTTCAGCAAAGTGGTGAGTTATCTTAATTTTGCAGGCAGCAGCACTCAGGGAGAAGGTAACTAATTTGGGAAATTATCCTGGCTGTCAATTCCCTGAGTGATTGGTGGGAGAGGCTTTGAAGCCTCACGCATGCTCCCTGCCATTCACTTGGGCTAAAATTACCCTTTTATTTTACTTCCTCCTTGTTCTCATTGCCACACCACTCAAACTAAAATTATTCGCCTACAACCACAAACGCAGGGATATATCACCGGGAGTGCTGTAGGGCTGTCGCCATATATAATTCTCTGAGCTCAATATTTATAGAGCTACACACGGCACAAATCATACCCAGAAAGCCCATCGAGCTGGAGAGCTAGGTATAAACTCCAGAAATATCGCAAGCCATCGCTCACAGGAGACTGGCCGGCAGACCCGCTGGCTGTACATCAAGCTGTAATGCCATCCGAGTCCGCGCTTGGTGCTGGAGTGGATCAGAGGTCACTTCCAAGCTTTTCTTCCATAAATCCTGGGTGCTGGCTCTCAGCAAGGTTAGGGGCTGGGAGAACCCTGCTCTGAGTGCTCCTTCCTTCTGCTTGCTGCCACTGACACTGAGCTGTCCCAGCACTCTGTGCAGGCATTTATCTTTGGGGTCTTGTCCTCCCTTCTGCCCCTCAGCTCTAGGAACCAGAGATGAGAGAGAGGAGGGGTGTGCTGGATCGTACAGCTCCAGTGCACAAGCTATGGGAGCTGACAGCTCCTCTGAAATGTCTTTCTCCTGGGCTTTGGGGGAGTCTGAGTCCCTGTTCTTCTTGCCCCTGAGAGTCACATTCTCCCTCATCCCCCATCATCTGCAGGGCTCTGAATTTTCTCCAAATGCCCAGGTGGTAACAGGCACCCAGTAGCCTGCCTGCCCACTTAGCAAAGGCATGGTCATCAGTCCCAGGATAGTTCAGGTCCTTCTGTCATTGCCTTCTCTCCTCTTTTTCTCTTTTTCAAAGCTTCTCCCTGGTTTGGGTGGAGCTGATGCCTCACTGGGGATGAAAGAGTGGTTCCTGACCAGAGCAGACCCTAATGCCGTTTAGGGCTTTTGCATTGCATTTAAAGTCAATCCAAAGAGCAAAGCACAGGTGAAATGAGTGCTCTGCAGACACGGACTAATCCTTCCTCAGCTCTTCCCACTCTGCTTCCACCCTCATATGCTGGTGATCCAAAAGGTACCACAACAGGTGGAGTAGATCCAGACGAGACCCGATGCAATGAGCAGGTGAAACCTCTCTGAAGCAGGGCAGCAATGATGTGGTGCTTTCTGGACAAAGAAGTGCTGGGGTTTTGCCTGAGAAATCACCAGCCAGACGATTACTTTTATTTCTAAGCTGCATATGATGGACTTGAGCTAACTAGTCTCTAGTTCTTCCCTCTCCCCCAGCAGCATGCCAGACAGACTCTGACATTTAAGCAAAATAAAATCCAACCCTTAGCATTAAGTAAAACTCCCAGCGTGATGGGTTCGTGGCTTGCAGCAACATCTCAGCAGGGGCGTGTTAAAGCTGGTCTCCAGCGAGTGGAAGAATGAAGCTTTGCAAAACCCTGACGAGGCAAAGCTCCTAAAATAACAATTGAATTAAACTTAATTCATTTTCACTTAATATCCTTATAGTGCCTTTAGCAAATGAGGCTGTTATTATTTTGAGGAGGAAAATGGGGAGGTGCAGTCTGGATGGAACGCACGTCTCCTTACTGAAAGAAAGAAAACTTTGGTGGAAATAAAAAAAGCCAGGGGAAGAAATACAGCAAGTTAAGATTCTCTGTTTTGGATGAAACACCCCCAAACCCATCCAGTCTCATGTACTTAAAGATATGCCCCAGACTCCAGAGTGTGTAAACACACCTTTTTTTTTGCCAGATGCTGGAAGTTTGCTGGCTTTACCAGGGTTACATACCTGATCACATCCAACATCTGTGGGCAGTTGGCTAAGTCCTTCCTTCCCTCTGGCAGTTTTTGAGCTTTTCTGTGACATTTCAACCCCAAATTCCTCCTCCTGGGGAGGAGCTTGCTCTGCTCCTCCCCAGCCCAGTCTGCATGGTTTGAAACACTTTTCTCACTTGTGTTTCTATGATGTGTCACTGCGAGCTTTTCCCTGGGGAAGGATAAGTTAACCTCTTGACTCTGGACGTGACTCAGTGGGGCAGGAAAGCACAAGTTCAGGGTGGCCCTGCCCCATGGCAGCCCTGGACACTCCCTATTCAGGACAACCTTGGTCCACATGCTTTATTTCCAGCCATATCTCCTGTTTGCTTGTGCCTGTCCTTATTTCTACTGGGGGTGGGATTTGGCAAGCCCCTCACTACCAATATTGTCTTTCTCTGTTGGGGTTGCAGAACAGCATCCCAGAAAGAACATCCTGCAGCTCCTCCCCTCAGACATCCTAGCAAAGAGGGAATATCTCATGGTCCCACGCTCCAGAGATGGATGGTCGACCGAAGCAAGGAGCAAACGAACCCAAGGTGCCATCCCAACCTTGCCCTGCAAAATTCCTTGCTCTCAAACCTCAGGCTCTGCTAACCACAGGGAGCAAAGGCTCCTCTGAAATGGCCATGCAGACACTGAACTACACTTCCCAGTAGGCCACAGAGAAAGGCCCTCCTGGTATGGAAAAGCATCCATTTGACTTGCTCATGCTCCCTACGGTTGGGGACAGCTGGGGGATTTTAGGATTTCAGGGCTAGAGGCAGCCATTGTTTGTTGCAGCAACAGCAGGCATTACAGCAAAATTAATTTCCACTCTGAATGCAGCTCTCCTCTATCACTACTGCCTTTACAGTCTTCTTCCCAGAGCTCAAGAAAATAGCCCAGACAGGCTTTGCAAGGTCGCCTCACCCTCTCTCTTTCTCAGAGGCAGGCTCCGCTGCAGCTAATCCTCTTCTGACAGATCTTTTTGTCTCTCTTACTCACAGAAACCTTTCTCCACCTGCCCTGGTTAGGGCAGGCAGCTTCTGAACTCTAAGAAAAATGAGAATAAACTTTCTTATTAAGACACAGCTTTTCAAAACTCTCTGTTCTTCCCATCAGTTCGAACTGGAGAATTTTAGGGTTATGCTAACGAAACTGAATGAGAAGGTCCCTGGGACAGTGAGCACCATCCCTCATGGCTGCATCCCCTCTGCTGCCAACAGATGCTGCTGCTGCTCTGTCTTGCTGCCAGGCAGGGACAAACAGTATTCAGAGACTGTGTCTGCAGCAGGGACAAGATAACTTTACTGGGACGTTTTCCAGTAATCTGAAGGGTTAACATGTACCCATCATCTATTTGTCTGCATCTTCCTGCTGCTAGCAAGCCACACCTCTCGACCCTGACAAACTTTCAGAGCTATTCCAACAAAATCCAGCTTTACTTTCAAAAGCAAAGACTAACGGGAAAAAAATTAGCAGTCATGGTGGAGTACTTAATCAAAATCAGATCATCAGGGTTTTGTTTTTTTAGAGCTTTGCAGATGAAGAAGAATATGAGATGAACTCCACCATCTTGGGAGCTGGCATGCGCTATTTGCCTTTTGTATCATTGGCTAAGAAATGGGGTTTTTTTGAAAATGATTCCTTTGAAGGGACATTCCTGCCTTGGTTGAGAGCCAAGGCCTGGAAAAAAAATAAAGATCTGGGTAGGCATTTGCCCGAGGCTGTGAATGGACTCCTGTGCCCAGCATGTGCCAGACTCACACCCAGTAGGAAACTGTGTGGAACGCCCCTGGTCCTGTCCTGGCAAGGTGGGCACCCAAGGGACTGTGAAGGGCACAGAGCTCACATTGCATGCTGTGCCTCAGCAGGGCTCTTTCTGAAAAAGTCCTGGGGGCTCTCAGGGCCAGCCAAAGACACTGAAAAGGCCTCACAAGCAGCCTCTGCCAGGACACTGAGCACCTTTCAGGGAGCATCACTGAGCTCTTGTGCCTTGCTTTGGGGATGTCAGTTAAGAGAGGAGCAAGGATCAGCCTATGCTGTCCATGCAGGCTCCGGTCATGTTTGCAGGTAGTGGAATACCTGCCCCGTTTTCCACCCCAAAGTCTCCTGTCCAAACCCTTTCTTTCCAGCCATGTCTCTGGAACATAATTCTTGTCCTCCCTACTGTAAAGGGAAGCCTTGGAAGGTACCAAAATCAGGGCTGCAACACAGCAGAAAGAGGGCAGAAGGACTGGGAAGCATTCCCCCTGGAGTACTTACCACTCCTTCAATTTTCTTACCACCAAACCTATTGCAAAAGGGTTTTGAGGAGGAGACTTGTCACCACTCCAAAGTGAGGTGCTACAGAGCCCAGCCCTGACTGTCTCGCCCTCGTATCAGTTAAATGAAATAGGAGGTCCTTGTGGCAGAACCGAGTTGATTATTATTTCTTCTCACTTTGGGGTGATCTTGTCTGTGTCTTTACATCTTGCAGTGCTAATTATTCTTTTGCTTTCCCTTGAAGTGTTCGTGGATCAGATAGGGCAGATTGCCTCTCCCCTTGGCCATGGTTTCTGCATCCTGGACTGGACAGGGCACAAAGGATGAGGGCAGAAGATTTTTTGCAACATTGTTCATGGGTATTGTGGTTGATTCCTCCTACAGGGCAAGAAAAGAGACAAGGAAGAGAAATGGAGGCTATTAGGATCAAACAATTAAGGGCTGCTTTTGAATTAGGTGAAAAATAAATGGGACTATTTGGGGAAAACATTAGCAGATCATAAAATAATATGTCTTTAAGAAACGAGAAATAGGAGCTAATTACAGGCTGTGTGACATTGGCTTTATGTTGGTGCTTGTGCTGGTGGATGTGGAAGTTGCTTGACAGCTCCAGTTCATTTTGGTGTGCAGGAAAACACTGATGGATGAGGGGCATGCCGAGTAGCAGCCAGGGACTTTTTTTGTTTCATCATTGAATTATAACATAATTCAGGTTGGAAGTGACCTCAGGACGTCTCTGTTCGAGCTCTCTCTCTGAGCAGGGCTCACTGCTGCTAGGGCAGGTTTCTCAGTTCAGTAAACCTTTGAATGTTGACATGGTTAGTGACTTCAAAGTTGGATCTTTGGTCCAGTATTGGACTATGCCTCATTTGGAAAGTTTCTTTCTCTTACAAGTAATCACAGTTTTCCTTGAGGCAACTTGTCTGTCACTCCTTGTGTCCATTGGCCTTTTGTCTTTCCCAGTACCCCAAGAAGAGCCTGGCTCCATCTTCTGTAACGCTCCACCAAGCATCCCTGGCATGGATGAGGGTGTCTGTGCAAAGGATGTGCAAGCACAGGACACTGGGTGGAGCTGTCAGCATGAGCATAAAGGAACATGACTTGTGATACTCCCTACTCTCAAGACTTAAATACACAAACGAAAAAGAACAAGATCAACAACAACAACAAGAAAAATGCAATCAAAAAAAACCCCAACTTGCTGTGAATCATTATATTTTCCTTCAAATTATTATTATTTTTCTGAAAACACTCATGGGAAGTAAAAGAGACGTAACAGTCATTTGTGTGCTTCAGAGACAGGGCTAATACCTGGAGGGTGATTGTTGCCCATGAAAGTGAGAGCAGAAAATAACCCGGGGACTGTCCACCTGCTGTCAGCTATGCCAGCCTCGGAGCAGGGCACTGAGGATTCCATGAGCAGTGAAGGGGAGGCTCTGTCTCAAGCAGCTGGCAGGTTTGGGACAGGACATGTACAAGGGAGGGCTCGTTCCAGGTATGAAGTCCTGTCAATTGACAGGCAGTGACCCAGGGACTCTGCAACCCTCTTGGTTCTGGGGGTGAAGCAGGAGGCAGGAGATTTTATGCTAGAGGTGACCCTGGCTACAAAGGAGCTGTATGCACACAGCAGGGAGTGCTCCAAAGATCAGTTCCCTACAGCAGTAGGATTTGAAACATCCAAGGACTGAATTTACTTGTCATGTCTGTAGTCACATTTTGGCTGAAATTCAACAAGACATTTTATTTTGGGAGGACAGGGACTGAGGGGCATGCATGACGTGCTCACAGGATCGACTAGGAAGAGCTACTTGCTTTTGTGTCACCCCACTGTTTCTGAGATGCATCAGGTCATGTCTAACCCCATGCCTGATTTTCACCTTCCTTTTTCTCCCTGAGATCTGTGGCACTGATGTCACTTTGTTTTAAGTGACAATCTTCTCCAAAATGACTGTGAACCAGGGAATGGGTTTCACCCTTCAGACTGCACTACTGTGGTAGCATCCTGCTTCCTCCTAATATGGCTGGTGGGGTACAATATGCCTCTTCACACGGTGACATTAGTAGTGTCACAAGCCCTGGAAAATGCGACTTGATTTCTCTGTGGGATGTGAAGTGGCTGCTCATCTCACTGAAAAAGGAACGCCATGG
>VZRF01006752.1:0-28137 GCA_013396875.1 Vireo altiloquus | reverse complement strand
CCACGATGTCCACGGCGGGGTTGGGGCCCAGCTTCTTGGCCGATTCCACGTCGGCCTTCATCTCCTCCAGGTCTCTCTTGAGCTTGGCGCGGCGGTTCTGGAACCAGGTAATAACCTGGGCGTTGGTGAGCCCCAGCTGCTGGGCGATCTGGTCCCGGTCCGCCGGCGACAGGTATTTTTGGTAGAGGAACCGCTTCTCCAGCTCGTAGATCTGGTGGTTGGTGAAGGCCGTCCGCGACTTCCGACGCTTCTTCGGCGTTTGCCGCTGACCGAAGATGGTCATCCCGTCCCGGCCTGCCGACGAGCCGCCAGATTGTCCCCGCTTTCCCGTGTCCACCCCTACCCGAGTGCCCGGACCCCACACCCCTTCCCCGTCGGTATCTGGAGAGAGCAGGGCAGAGTCCCCGCTCCCGTACCCCAAGGGCCACGGGGGGACCATGCTGCCGGGTACTGGCCGCCCAAGGAACCCCTATCCCACCCCATGCGACGCCCTGGGAGATGGCGGGGGACGAGGAAGGAAGGAAAACCAAGGCCGTGGGGAGGAGCGGGGCACCCACCCGCTGCAGGATCCCCCCACTCTGCGAGTGCTTACCTTCGGCCGCCTGCAGCACACTGACTTCCAGCCCCTTGAAGGTCTTGCTGGCCAGCTCTTCCAGGGCGCAGAGGGGCGAGGTCTGGGAGAGCAGCGCCCGGCCGGAGAGGGGCAGCCCGGCCGGGGGGTGCTTCTCGGCGGCGGAGAGGAGGTGGGCCGTTCCGCAGAGGGTGTAACTCCTCCGCACCGAGGGCTTGTTGAGGATGTCCTCGATGCTGAAGGGGGTGAGGGGCTTGTTGGAGTTGGCCGGCGGTGGGAGGTGATCCAAAGGGCTCCGCCGCCGTTCTTCCCCCGAGGAGGGCTTGGGTTCTTCTTTGGAAGTCATGGTGGGGCCGGGCTGCGCGGGGCTGCCTTCCCCACCCGCGACGGGGATGCGCTGCCGCGGGGAGAAGCCCCCGGCGGGACCGCGGGGTGACGGCAGCGAGGACAGCGAGCAAAAGTTGAAGCCCACCTCCAACTCCGGCGGAGGAGCCCCGGGTCCTCCCGGGGAGAGCCACGTCGGGCGGCGGGCCGGGCGGGCAGGGCGGCGGGCGGGCGCGGAGCGGAGCTGCCGTCGGTCCCTCGCCGAGAGGTGGTCCTGCCGTACCTCTTGTCCCAAGGTTTTGGGTCGGAGATTTCCCCCCCTCTTCTCTGTCTCCTCTCTCTCACTCTCTCTCTCCCTGTCTCTCCTCTTTCTTTCTGTTTCTGGCTGCTATTTTAAGAAACACCCCAAATCACAGCACTTTCCCTGCCCCCCCACCCCCACCCCAAGCGAATACCCACCCCAAAATAATTTTTAAAAATAATTTTAAAAAAAGAAAAGAAAAAGCAGACTTCGGCGAGGGGAAGAGCAGCCCTCGCACCGAGACCTCGGACCAGGGGGAAAGGAGCGAGAAGAGATGGGGTAATTGACTATTGCTAACAAGTTATTGTTGATTGGGAGGTAATCAATTATCTTCAATGACACTTTTCGACCTCTCTCTCTCTCTCTTTCTCTCTCTCTCTCTCTCTGTCCAATGCAGGCTTTTGCAAGTTCGGAGACCCATTAATTAGGAGGCGGTATGGAGGTGGAGCCCAGTTGAATTATAATGCTGAATGCACTTGTCATATTCTGGCCCTGCTATTTGTTTGGACATATATATTTTTAAATTACATTACAAACCAGCCTTTATTGCATCAGGATAATACAGTATAGTGAAAAAAAATAATAAGCGAAAACAAAACAAACTGAAAAATATCCGGCTGTATCTTTTTTTTTCTTTTCCCCCGTGATTTTTTGGTTTTTTCTTCTATTTCTCCCTCCTGCTAATTTCTGCTACCAGGTTATTCAAAATGCCTCTCTCTGGCTCTACCCAGAGCCGTTTGATTTTTTTTTTTTAATGAGGGGAAGAAGGGGAGAGCCTGGTTCCAGGTAAGGCAGACCTTTCCTTTCCAATAAAATCCAAAGGTTTCCGCCGAATTTGTCGTGCTCCTCTTTGCCAGCGCCCCGTGTCGGAGCGGGCTGCGGGGGACCGCCCGGTGTCGGGAGAGCCCACGGAGAGATTGCGTGGCGGGCTGCGGGCCGGGAGCACTCCGGGGACGTCGGCGGCTTCTTGGTCTCTGGTGGCGCCGGGTGCTTCTGGATGGGGGCAGCGCGGGGGGAAAGCGTCGGGGAGGGCCAGTTTCCACCCCGAGTCCTTTTGCTGCGAGCCCATGGGCGGCTCTGGAGAGGGGAAGGGGCGGCGGGGGGTGGTGTACCCCCCACTCTCGGGGAACCCGGCTCGGCCCGGCTCTCCGCGGGGCCAGACCCGCTCCTTAGTATTTCAAGGCTGATCAGCATCCCGCTTCTGTCTCGCCCTTCCACAGGGACGGAGACAAAGCCCAGAACCGGGGTGAACAGCTTGGTCCCCACTGCGGGCGTGAGAACCCCACGGTCCCCGGGAGGACCCTGGCCGGGACACGACCCGCGGGCCGGGCTGAGGATGGACGGGACGGGACGGGCCGTGGTTGGAGGGGCGGTGGGGCAGGAAGAGAGGCCCGGGCTTGGATCTGGCCCCAACTTTCCCTCCTCACCTTGAGGGCCGGGAGGAGGACGGCTGGCAGCTCCCAGGCCGCTAGGTACCAAACAAGCACAAAAGAAGCAAATGGCTCCTCTCCTTAAAGCGCCCTCTTCCCATTTTTTATAGCTCTCTGGGAGTCTCTTTATGCAGTGACCTATTTTTAAAGGCCTATATTGGGTTATTCATCATATCAAATACTGCGAGGAGATGGGGGGGAGTCGATCGGGGGGGAGCGAATTACACTGATTCTAAATCGCCCGGCTTCTTTGCTTTGCTAGGTGGATTATTTGCTTCGCTTTGCTTGGGTTTTATGAAGTGATTTAAACATATTTTAACCAATTAGACCCTTTCCTCCTCTCCCTTGTGTCCCCTCGCATTGTTTTCCAGCGTGGCGTTTTTTGTCAGGATCCAGATTTTATTGAGAACTCAGCCGGGGGTGCTGGTGTTATAATTACAGAAATAAGATATTAAAAAAATGAAAAGGGGGCAAAAAAAACGAAAGAAAAATAGCCTCGTTCCTGGGTGCGGGTTTGGGCGGGCTGGCGGGCATATGGGATGCTCTGAGGCGCAGCCAGTTACCGGCTGCAGCCTTCCCCGCAGAGCGGAGTGCGGACACGGGCGCAACTTGCGCCCCCATCTCGAGCACAACCCGTTCCTCTCAGGGCACGGGCAAAAGTGCTTCAGAAACAGCGAAATCCTGCAAACGGTTTTGGATCTCCTGTTGTCCCCCCAGCCTGCATCTCCCCTCTCTTCCTACGCGGGAGGACAGCGCTTTAAAAGCACCCTGCTTTTTATCTTTTGGTTCCCTGATAGGGGCATAACCCGGGAGAGAATGGACAGCAGCCTCAGTAGACTCCCCGACACAGAACGACCCTTCCTCGTTTGCCTCGGCCGTTGCCTGGCAGGGGATAGCTGGGTTCATGCTTTTCATGAGTAGTTCAGCCCGGTGGCTCCAGGCCTGTCGCCTGCCCTTGTGCCCAGCGTCCTTCCCCAGATAGCACCTCAGTGAGAAAAGAGGTGGTTGAGAGGGAAGGAGGTAGATCTCGGCCGCCCTTCTCCGAGTTTCCTGGCTCTCTGTGGTTGTCCCGACGGACTCCGACCAGTCGCTCTCTGCTGTGCTCTCGGCTGCCCGGTGGCGCCTTTGGTGGATTTGGGTTCGTTTGTCCTGCGCTTACTTTGCCTTTGCAACCGCTGCAACTCCCTCCTCGCAAACGACTCCCTCTCTGAGCACCGGGGGTGGGCTGGGCTGCCCCCAACCCGGCTTAGGGTGAGAGCTCTGCATCCCCCCATCTCATCCTTCGGAATTTAATTATTTTAATTTTCTTTTTTGGCAGCCCGTTTGGCACCCAGCCCCGAATTAGGGACCCTCAGTGCCCCCCGGCGTGTCCCTTTGCATCTCACTGTCCTCGGAGGGCCCCGGAGAGCAAGGGAGCCCCGGGGACAGCCGGGGGCCTGCTCCAGCCACCGCCACGGAACTTCGCATCCCGCCGGGCTCTTCTGCCCGTCCCGCCGGGAGGCAGCTGCCAGTCGTGTGTCCCAGCTTTGAGGTCGTTTGGAGAAGAATACCCTCATCCAATGCGCTCCAACACCCGCCCCGCTTTTGCTTGCTACAGCCCCTCTGAGTGGGACCTTGAACTGACCTACTCCTGGGGCAGGAAGAAGTTTGAGCCCGGTCCCCGGCCGAGAGGCGGGGGGAAGCAGGGCTGGGGGGAGCGGCGGCCCTTGAATGTCCCCGGGGATGGATGAGGGGGTCTCCTCAAACCTTTGGGGAAGTGTCGCTCCGGGTGCCTGCCTTCCGCCGTGGAAAAAAAGCAAGTAAAGCTGCGGCATTTCCTCCTCACAGAGGAGAAAGCTGCCGCTGAACCGAAACTACTCGTGAGGGGGGACACACGCAAGAAAAAGTCTCTGGCTACGAAAAGCATCTTTGGAGGCCTCTCTCCTTGCAGTCTCCAGAACCATATTTCGGGGTGTCGGCGTAGCTGCCCTCCCCGGAACAGTCCAGGGCCCGGCGGGCAGCAGCAGGACTCTCCCGGGGCTGCCCGGCTCTGGCTTCGTGCGGTCCGCTCCTGTCCAGGAAAATGTCACAGGAATATAATTAAAGCAGGCGGCATATATCATTGAAGTGTTGATCACCAAAGTAACTGCGTACAAATGACACCTCCTTTCCCGACATAGCTGAGCCGTGCATGGCTCCCAGCTATGTCTGCCTAGTTTAAGTGGTCTAAACACGTTACCACTCCCTGTTAGCGGCGTGGAGAGGAGCAAAACTCCGTGTCCTCGAGCTGATAGCTAGTTCTGGCACAGCATCTCTCAAAGGCCGGGAGGGCGAGCTAGGAACCTAAGAAATAACTTATTTTTGTCTTCAAGCACCCCCCTAAGTTTGGGGCTGCGAGTGCCGCGGGGCGGAGAGACCCAGGTGGGACCCGCGGTGCAGAAGGGAGAGCCACTGCGGGGTCTATGGTCCCTGTCCCAGTCCTCTCTTCCAAAAACGCAGGTAAAAGGTACCTACAGGTATCCCCCGATCCGGCCGCCGCCCGGGCACTTTTAGGCATTGCTCCCTTTGGAAAACAACCTCCGCGAGCTGGGTGCCCATCGGCTCCCAGCTGTGATGGGGAGGGAGCTCCGGGGTTCCGGGAAACGCTGTGAGACTGGGGAGAACCTCCCCAGCAAATCCCATTTCTGGAGCTCGTTTTACAGCTATCGGCCGATCTTTCCTTCCCTCGTAGCCATTTCCCTGCAGGGGAAGAAACTTCTCTGCACCAAAAATGAATGTGACCCGAGTGCTCGCATCCGGCGTGGGAGCCGGGGCCAGGGGCAGCGCTCCCGGCCAGGCCCGGCCGGGACACACCGGCTCCACGAAGCCCCTAACTTTCTCCGGCAGAGAAAGACGGGGAAGTCACCGTTCCCTTGGAGGGCTTCGGCCGCGGGAACGGGACATGAGCGGGGCCGACCAGTGACGAAATCCGCGGGCCCAGAAACCCTAGCAGAAGCAGGATGCGAGGAGCAGCCCCCCTCGGGCGGACGGGCGGTGCGGTGCCCAGCTCCCCGACTTCCCCCTGGGATTTTCGTTTGCAAACCAACTCCCGGGGCGACTCAACGGCGCCGAGACCGGCGGAGCTGCAGGGTCCGTGCACATTCTGCCCACCCCCGGGGCCGATTTGTTTCCCCCCCAAAAGTTCCCTCATAGTGGAACTGGCACGGCTCGCACCGCTCTCGCCGCCCTGCTGTGGGGCCGGGAGAGGGGGGAGCCTCAATTTGTGGGAGTCCCTGGCCCGGTATAAGCTGGGATGCTCTCGAGCTGGTGTAAAGGAAATAGGGGAGCCCGTGTCCTCCACAAGCCGTTTTAGAGCACAAATTGAAAGGAACGACCGGGGTGGATCAACAACTCCAGCCACCTCAGCACCCCACATGGGACCCCAGGGAGCATTTCCCATAGTAGTGGAGAAACGCGGGGGTGCACCCATCCTAAATGTCAAGAACCAGGACGTTGTCTCTCAGCATGGCTGGGGACTCTCTCGACCCCACTACTCCTGGTGGATTTTAGGGATTCCCGGGGTTTGTTTGGGCTAGAGAACCAGTCTGCACTGACGGTTCCCCAGCCAGACCCACGGGTTTCTCCCGGGAACAGAGTCCTCCGGTACCCGCTACAGGGGTTCCCTTGAGAGAAGGGCCAATAGGAGCATCTGAACATATTTAATCTTTTAAATTCCAGTATTTTATTTTCTAGTCCAAGAAATCCAGTAAGACTCAAGCTTTCTGGGAAGAACAATCGAGACGTGCCTGTCCCAGCTCCAGGCAAGGCGAAAACTTGATTTTTATCAATTTATAGTTTTAAATCCCCCTAAATACTTCGATAAATGACATACGCAGAACGCCTCTGGACGGCAGGGACGTGGGATGGAGCCGGTCGGGGGCATTCAGGGTCTGTGGATGACAGAGACTTAGAAGCTCTCGGACCNGGGATGGAGCCGGTCGGGGGCATTTCAGGCCTCCTGGCCGTGTCAGGGTCTGTGGATGACAGAGATTTAGCAGCTCTCGGACGCTCCCTGCCCCGTCCCCGTTCCGGGAGAGGCAAGGTCGGCCCGCGGGGCTAGCGGGGAAGACCCTTCAGCGGGGACCAGCGCACCCCCGGCCTGTTCAGGGCCTGTCTATCCCCTGGGTCACTTTCGTTTTGGGACGGGATCAGCCATCGCCTTCTCTGCAGTCCTCCTCGGTTCCAGGGAAGAGCCTGGGACGGGGGAAGAGGTGGTCCGTGGCCACGGAGCTAACCCTGGAATGGTGAGGCTGGACGCTGTGGAGGCGGGGGCAGACAGCGTCCGGCCCGTGCAGCTGAGCCCGGAGGCGGCTGGAAATAGCGCACAGCGCTGGGTTCCACTGTCACCTCTGGGCGCCGCGGGGCTGGTCTGGGGGTGTTGAGTCCTGAGGTGATGCCCACCTCACTCTGGCCCCGGGGATCCCTCACTTTCCCTGGGAGAGAAGCTGCGGAGGGTCTGCCCGCAAGTCGCCTCCCTGCCCCGCAACTGTGCTCCAGACACGGGGCTCCACAAAACTTTGGTTGGCTGGTTCGGGGGGGACAAACGACACAGCCACCCAGGACTGTGACAGCCGAGCTGTGCTGGCTCCTCCGAGACCTGTAATATCTCTGCTGCTCCCGGCACGCGTGAATAATTCACCAGGCTGCCAAATGCATGTAACGTTTGTGGCAGCTATGAAGGAGCCGGGGAGGCAAGGGCTCATTTTTGGGGGGCAGGAGGAGGTGTGGGGAATCAATTGAAACTTAATAAAGGGAGTATGGGGGGGAGAATGGCGGAAATAAGGCAGGCAACTTCTTCTAATAACAACTTGGTGTTAATAATTCAGGAGCAGTCATTGGATTATAGCGCAATATCCGAAGTACATGTTGCCGGCACAGTGCGGGTGGATAATGTAATCGGAGCTCATTTTGCCTTCCAATAAATTACAGCAGCAAAAGTTTCCTGTTAAAGCAGTTATTTGTATTTCTTTTCTGAAGGTGATTCCCCTTCCAACAACTGCAGTAAGAAAATTAATTAAAAACTAATATTTCCATCTATTGCAAGAACAGCACCAAGATGCAAAGCCGGAGTTTGACTGTGATCTTTTCCAACTTTCAGTGCTGTGGGGCTGCTCCTCCTTCTCACTTCTTTCTTTCAGTCTCCCTGTTTTTTCATCCCTCCTTTTTTTTTCATCCTACTTCACCTGGCCTCGTCAGAGACCTCCAAGCTCAGAGAAGTGCTGCTGGAAAGAAAACTCTCCCTAAAATACATCTCTTCATGTTAGACTTGACATGTTTGTTCCTCTTGTCCCTCTCAGGTCCTGTTATGAAGGGGCAGCAGCTAGAGGTAGGGTCAAACAGCAGTTCCCTTTTCTTTAAACTCACACATGAGATGAGCTTGCAAGGCCTCAGATGACTCTTCTTCTTCTTCCAAACTGCAGCACCATTTAGCAGCAGACACATCCTCCAGAACCAGCCAGGGTATTGCAGCTTTCCTCTTCACTATCCCTGTTTCTCTCACCAAAGGCCAGGCTATACCTTTGCTGTCTTGTGGACTCCAACTCCAGCTGGGGTTCGCAAGATGATGCTCAAACCTCTCCCAGCCTCTCCTCCTGGACACAGGGATCCACTCTCTCCAGTGCCAAACTGCTCTCTGCATCCTCAGACCTGCCTCATAAAGGAACATTTCCCCAACAGTTTGTTCATGACCAGCAGACATCTCTGATGAGACGCTTTACACGTATGTTTGTTTTATTGTGCTTTCTGTTTCAGGAACCTCAGACACGTTCCTCAGATGGTCATGTTTCAGGCAGGGCTCTTTCTGTGGGTACTTTTAGCATCCTGTAATGGTGACTGGCATTTTCCCATCCTGCATAATATCTGCTGTCATCTCATAGCTTTTCTCTACTGATCGCTGTCAGATCAGGCTGTCTCCCTGTCTCCAGTGCAGCATGGAGGTACAATGGGGAAAGAGAGAAAAGAGTTTCCTGGAGGAGGCTGGAGTCTGAAAAAAAATCTCTCCTGTTAGGCACTTTCCTGGTTCCCACTCTTCTGATTTAGACTTTGAACTCTGAGGTTTAACATCACTACAAAAATCTGTCTTGTGATTCCACCTCTGTGCATCCTGGGGTCCTGTCCACATCCCTTGTCTATTTAGTTCGGTTTGTGATATCTCTTAGCACCAAAGTTCCAAGACTTCCTGCCTGGCACTCAGGACCCATTTTCAGCTGTACAATCTGTACAGCTGTGCATTTCAGATGTACAATCCCTTGTCACTTGTGGAACTTTACAGCCTGGACTTTTTCTCCTGGGCACTGAGTAAAGCCTGTGTAATGAACAGCTTCAAAATTTCTTCCATTTTTCTGATTGAAATCTTCTTGGGGTCTGATTAGCTGTGTTGTTTTTTACAGGTGTGGAAAGCGGGTCTTCACTAATGCCAAATATGCTGAAACACCTGAGTCTGGATTCTGCTTGCACATGGAAAAACCAGTCAGGTTCTCTGCACTTGCTTGCACTGGTGTTACAGCTTAACAAGGACCTACTCCTCAGTAAGAGCTAACGGGTGAGAAAGGGAGGTATTAAGGCTACAGACAGCAGGAATAACCTGGTCTAGGATGTGCAAAGGGGCTGGCTGGCTGTTGTGGACATCCCTCACCCTCGGGAGAGACGTGAAGTGACAGGGCCTGAGGGGTCCCGGCCGGGGAGCTGCCACTAGAGGGAGGACATCGAGAGCAGCGTGGGGTCCTGTACCCCTCAGCCAGGAAATGGGAAAGGGGCTTTCCCGGGGCTCACTGCCTCTCTGGAAATGGGAGAGCAGCCGTGGAGGGGCTAGTTCCATCTGTCCCAGAGCACAGGTTAACTTCCTGGAAGCAGCCCCTCTCCCTCATTTTAAATCTTGGGATTTTCTGCTTGGAAAGCTGTGTACTTGCTTAGAATGCCTTTTCCAGTCTTGGTGAAGTAGTGGGTGTTGAAATTCTTCTGTGCCCTGTGAACCTATTGCCAAACTCCAGATGGACCTTTATTTACAGCAAAATGAGTGTTTGTGAATCTTGGGGCACATGGACTCCAAGGACAAAAGAGAAAAACAATTTTAATTTCTCAATGCAAAATAAACATTTGTTGGCTGGTAATGCATAAAAATTATAGAAGATATGATTTATTATTGAGATGTGTACAGATCCCCAAATGGTGACCTCATTGCATACAAGGAGTGTCAGCAGTGGGTAAGGAGGTGTGAAGTCCCTCAGTGGATCCCCTGTGCCCCCCACGGCTATGGGGCAGTTGCAATATTGTGGGTGCACTAGGGCCTCTCTTCTCTTTGGTCTTTGTCCTTTTGCCCCATACATATGTGCAGTCTGCAAACTCACCAGCTCAGCCTAGTGGAGCTGTGCATGCTGTGCTGTAAGAACATGACCTTTTGCTCTGAAGATGGCAACAGCCTTGTGCTGGCAGCAGAACAACATACCCAGTACAAATAGAATCATTCTGATAATAAATCACCATCCATAATAAGAAGACATCGTTAATAATAAGTCATCCAGGGGCCTCTTGAGACCAGAGTACAACTTACGGTAAAAATAGATAGGAAACATGGTGTGATCATTACAAGCAAGATAACAAATAAAAGAGAAAATGACTTTTATAGGCATTTAGCTCTTCTTTCCATCCCCCAGCTTCCAGCCAGTTCTGTTATCAGTCAGAATGGCTATGATTTAAGTTTGGTGACAAACACACTGGATTTTTGCAGATGCAGAGCCCTGGGTTTACTGCACCTGTGAGCTGGCCAGATCACTACCTGCAAAGGAGCTGCCTGGCAAAAATCCCTCCTTTTTCTCCCTTCTGCTCACAGTGTGATCCCTTAGTTATCCTGATTTTTCCAAAGGTGATGGATACAGGCTCCCTGGTTATGATATATAGAAGTAAGCTGAGGCCTTGCCCGTAGTTTTCAGTTCTTTCTGTATCCCCTCAGTTGGCAGGAATTGTTGCCCAGCTCCCATGGCTTTGTTTTGGCTCAGCTAATGGGGTAACTTCAGAAACCAGAGGATAGTGAGGGGCAAACACATGGCAAAATTTGAGCTTTGAGATGAATGAATATTTGCATTGAGAACTCACCAGTGCCAGGAATATTTTCACACATAAACTGTCTGGCTTCAAAAGACTTGAGAAAATTGCTCAGTGCACAGAAGCAAAGGGAATCTCACACATTTGTTTAAGGACAAATTTGCAAGTTGCCCTTGTAGTGTTCTGTCAGCTGTAATCTGCTTGGGATATCAGTGCTGCTCCCTTGCAGCAGAGGTGAAAGAGGCTAGGGCTGTTCAAATCTTTCTTGGTTTCTCTCCTTGTTTGCGACTGCCAGGCAAACAATAGCAGATGTTATATAGTCAGTTCAGTTCGCTACTAGTCCCATTATGCTCTATTTATGTTTCACTTTATTGGCTTTTTTTTTTATTTTCTTATTATTGTTTCACTCTGGGGGAGGCAGAGGATATAATATATTCATCTTTATTATACAAAATCTGTGTGAAGCATTTAATAAAATGCTGTTTCCACACAGCTAGGAATATTACTGTTAGCTGTTCTTAAGTTAATGCTCCTATTAAAAAATGTTTGATGGCTGCAGTGACTGGAACTTGTGTGGACAAAAAGCACACACACCACTAAATCAGGCACTCATAGCAATTCAGAGATCTCTTGATGCCTCGTGGAAAACTTCTGTTTAGCCAGATTTCTGCTTATTTAGCATATTTCCACCATTGTTCATCTCTAATTTTATATTAGTTGTATTTGAATGGAAAATGAGTTTTACCTTTTTTCCTCAAAACTTTCCCCTGAGATTGGAGGGGTCAAATCTGGCCCCCATCCTAAGGTCTCTTTCCCAAGCAGGAGTTTTGGCAGAGTTAGGGCAAAGGCAAGTGGGGAAGGACACTAATAGGAACATAGTTATGGTTGCCCTCTGAACTTGGACCAGCTTGTGTCAAGCACAAGGTTCTTTCCAGTCCCAAAGCTGCTGATTCACACCCAAAAATGCCTGCATGAGCATGCCTCAGGTTTATTCTGCTTTACGAGCTGGGGGTCAGGGCAGAGGGCCTATGCTTGCTCATGGACACAGAGCAGGGCAGCTTTTGAGACCTCCATGTCACAGCACTTGGCTGTGCCAGGAATGGGGGTGGTTCTCCATGGACCAGGAGCACAGGAGATGATGTTTCTGGGGATACTCAGGGAATCATGCAAAATAGTGGTGGAAAAGTCAATGTTACTGCCTCAGCTGAGAAGAGATGAACAATGGAAAAGAATCTGTTCCTGAGAAACAGAAAGCTGTTTTCAGAAAGACCTTTCAGAAAGGTCTTTCCCTAATTGATAACTTTCCAGGAAAGACTCAAACATCCACACCCAAGACAACACTGACACACGGAGTCTGGTTTTAGGCCCAGAGTTCAGTCAAACACACAGCTTACCACCACAGGCAGGGGTCTGACATGCAGATCTGGGTCTGTGAACTTTCTCATAATCAGATACTTTATCCCTTGGAAGAGCAACAAGACAGTTCAGTGACATGAGTGTTATGTGTTTGCAGGAGTGCCAATGGCAGTCGGCCCAGCACTGATCCATAAAGTCACTGGATGTAAGAGGCTGAGGAAGGCCATACAGGATTTAATGAAATTCTGACTAGCCCCATATCGTGACTCTGTTGCTGACTGATGATGGTCCTCCTGAGAGAGCAAAAGACCCAACTGTATTATACAATTATATATATAATTATCATCATACAAACATTAGTGAATATATGTCACGCTTCCCAGGGATACTTTCCCAACCCTTAGCTGATTGTGTTTCAGAGAGTCCTGAGCCAGAAGTGATACCTTCATGTCTTATAGCCCCAGATAGATTGTTCTTTCATGGATGCATCTAAGCATGTGTTCCTAATTCTTTAGCATCCAGGATATCCAGGGGCAATGAGTTTCATGGCTGATCTACCAGCTATGCAGATAAGATCTTCCTTTTGTTTGTTATGAATCTGCCACCTGATAACTACACATCCTCTTGCACTTGTTCAGGAAGAGGTAGCACTCACCTAATCCCTGCTCACCCACTCCTCAATCTGTCTGACAGCACAGAAATTCTTTGGTAGAGCCTATCAGCCTGCATAGAGCTGGCATGGGAGAGGTGAACCTCCTGTCATTCAGGACTCAGTACTCAATGGAGAAGACCAAGAAAAATCAAGATGCACCTCAGAGGGAGGATGAATGTCTGGTGGATGGGTGTGGTAGGCAGTGGGGCAGCCTGTGGTGTCCCTGGTTGAGCAAACACCCGAGGAAGGTGTTGGACCACCAGGATGAATTGGAGGAAGCTCTTGGCTGATACACAGGGTTGGCTGATGTATGATGGAAGACAGCTGTCAATGTGAAGGACTGGGGCTGCAGTCGTGGAACAGAAACAGTGGGGCAGGGAGCTCATCCCAGTCAGACAAAATCTCCAGAGCTTCCCGAGTAGTCAAGAAAAAGCAGACCACGAGTTTGGGGCTCACACATCCCCTCTTGGAACGAACCAAATCTGGGCATCACTGCACTGAACAGAGAGCATCTACTGACAGCATCCAAGACAACACTGTTTGGACAAAAGACTGTCCCTCAGCCTGACCCCACCATGGACCTTGATGCCCAAGGTTTGTTCCTTTGCCACCTTTGTGCACCCCACATTCCTGGGGCTCGGAGGGCTTTGCAGCTGTAAAATGAAATCTGAGGGACTTTTTGGCCCTGCTATGAAATTACCATCCTTTGGGAGGTTATAGCAGAAGTGTAAGGACAAGTGTACTCAGCCTTCACAAGGTTTTTCTCTAGACATGGCACTGTTGGAGAGGGAGAGGAGCTGGGGGAGGACATGCCTGCTGTCACAGCAGTCATTTCATGACATTGAAATGAGCACCTGTGAGACAGAGAGAGTTTGGTAAGCTTCAGAATGTGGAAATGTTTTACAAAAGCACCATAAACATCTGCTGAGAGATACCTGGGAACGTGACTGTGAGAGAGAATGAGGAGGTGCAGGGGGGAAGGAAAACAAGTCTTTAAAACAGGTTAAAGCCACCAGCCCTGTGGGGGTGATATGAAAGTCTCCATGGCACTGTGGGGGACACAAACCCTGCCAGGCTGAGGAGGAAGCCCCTGGGGAGACTTCCTGAGGCTTTCACAATGTGATAGGAGTGAGGAAAGAGCCAGATTTGCTTGAAATACTTCATTTTAATTGCAGAATGCTGCCTGCCGTCTCCCTGCTGCCTTGCTGGGATGTGTTTCTGTCTCAATCACATGCATGAGACTTTTGGACTGGTAAATGGTGCCACTGATGGACAAGGACTAAAATGTCCTTGCTGTAGTTATCTCTCTCTGTTTAGATAGATGTCTAGGACTTAAACCCTGACCATTGAACTGCTGGTCAGACTCTTCAGGTCACCCAAAAAAAATCACTGGATTTTTGCAAGTTTTTAACATTTAACTCAAAATGTCACTTGGGGACAGTTCAACTTGTGCATGTGGGTTTTCTCATCTGAGATTTGTGGTGACAGACATATCCTTGAAGGTGAGTGAAAGTTAAGAACAAACCACCCAGGGCAGGGCACAAGGATAAGCCGCCCTTTTTTTCATTGGTTCAACCATTCCTTTGTGATTTTGAACTTGCTTCCCAGTTTTTTTGGCTGTTTGGCATTGACTGCACAGAAACAGAGCATGGGTTTCCTGCCAGGATCCAGAGTTCTAGTGATTTTCCCAAATCCCTCAGTCTCCAGAAGCCATTAAACAAAATCACTTTCTTTCCTGCGACCTCCCATTACAGTTCCTGATCTGATGATCTACAGTGCTGTAACACACAGCTCCCAAGGCTGTATCCCAAGGGGACTTCCAAACCCCATCTGTCTGTTGAGCACCTCGCAAATGAACTGTGGGTTCTGCTGTATTTCAAGTGCTCCTTGTTGATGAAGAATGAAGTATGAAGGGAGGAAATCTTCATGATCTGGAGGCAAAAAATGTGGTGCTGATGTTTTACTCCACAATATAGGTCTGGAAGAGCTGGAAGAACCCATGTGCTTATCCAGCCCTTCTTTCTGTAACAGTAATCAGTTGTATGGGGATTTGTGGGAAATACAGCGCTTTTTCTAGCAAGTGATCTGCCATTGCTTTAGGTTGTGAGGACCCTGAGATACAGAGAGGTGATGATACTGGCTTTCCTTTTGTGCTTTTTCCCCAGCTCTTGGTTATCTCAAAGGCTGTTACGCTGAAAATGTCTCCTCACTGTAATCTCCCAGTTCAGTTTCCCATAACTAGCACTGGAAAATCTTTCTCCATCACCTGCCTTTATATACCCTGTACCTTAAACTGCACCTCTGAAATAGTCCACCTGAGACAGCTCTACACTACTGTATTCCTTTCCATCAGTTCAAAACCTGCTCAGAAATGAGTGATGAATACCCCTTGTGGGGCCTGTGGTAGGAGCTGCCTCAGCTCCATCCATGCTGGTCTCCTGGTGTGGGTTGTACTGGGGGAGGCCATCTTCCCACTGCAGGGCTCATCCTTCCCCTGGACCCCAAGCTGTGTTGCCCTGGGCTGCCTCAAGGAACAGAGCCAGGTGGGATTTGCAGGCCTACATGTCCAATCCCCACCCGTAGCTGAGTTCAGAGAAGGGATGTTGCCCTGGCTGTGGGGCCATGAAGAGTAGGAGTTGTGGCAGTGGGGGACACTCCTCATCCCATGCAGAAACAACTCTGGGTTAAGGAGACAGATGAGGGTATTGGGCAGAGTGTCACGAGCAGGCAGAGCATTGCAGGCAGACCCTTACCATGGCATCACTGCATGGGAGCAGATCCCTCCCCATTCCATAAAACTTCTCAACCCTTCCCAGGAAGGTTCTTTCCTTTTCCCTCCCTGTTGAAGGTTTGGGCTGATGTGCATTTGCTTAGCCCTGGCTGCTTTCTGTCTCTACTGCCATTTGCTCTGGGAACAGCCCACAGCATCGGCACCGTGCTCTGCTGTCTGTCTCGACGTCTCTTTAATCCTGTTTCCCTGGTTTCGCATGGCAGCGGCCCATGTTTGCTTGTGCAAAGCCTTCCTCTGGATTGCTGGCAGCCGTGCTTCCAAACCCAGCTTGCTGTTTTCCCCAGAGTGGCAGGATTGATTGGCTCCAGCCGGAATGGGCATGGCTCTCCGCTGCTTGGACCGAAATGCAACCATCTGTTACACCTCTAGTTAAAAGTACATAAAGTTGAGCATTTGCGTGTAGACAATTCCACCCCTGATACGCTTTCCACCACACATCCCTCTCACACTTTGGCAGGATCTTGCACCGCAATGGGCCCAGTACAGGCAAAACCAGCACTTCAGCTCTGCTGGAGCCAAGCAGCGTGGAGATGGTGGGGGCGTAAATCAGCCTTTCCTTCTTCTGCTGTAGCAGACCAGCGTCAATTTTGCAGTGTGCTGTGCCCCAGGTTTACTCCTGGACGCAGCTGGTCCTGCTACCTGCTTTGCACTGGGAGGCCCTGCCCAGGCTGGCAGCCAGACTGCCTTGTGCCTGCTGCACCACCAATGCAAGTGGAAATGGCAATGCATTGCTGAGCCTCACTTGAGTGTTCTCATTGGGAAGGCACTGAGGATAAACAGGCAGCAGACATGTGGGAAGATGGGACCAGCATACGAGATAGCCCAGAGAGTGGGAGGTGAGTGTGGCAGATGAATTGTCTGTATAGCCCTGCACCTGCACAGACCTGGACAGCCCACCTGCCTGCTCCCTGCCCTGTGCTGCCAGCCTGGCCTCGTGCTGCCCATTCCCTGTCAACAGGGACCTGTGCAGCTTTGCCAGAAGGGAAAGGTAGGGAGTGGGGTGGAAACACTGCTGAGCCACTGCCTCCTGCCTGAAAATATTGGGCAAAACAAGACACTGCTATGGTTATAAGGAGAATTCCATGGGCAAAAGAATTCTGGCTTCTCCAGCGTCACTTCCCAGTTCTTTCCCTTCTACAGTTTTGAGACTTCCCATCCCTGAGAATACAGAGAGATACTGCAGAGGGAGACAGTTGTTTGCCATGCTGCACCCCAGCAGCAGCTGCTTTACGTCTGTCCACCCTGCCTCCACCTCCTTGCTGCGGCTTTCCAAGCCCATCAGCAAATCCATGCTCAGAGATCCACAAAAGCATCTAGCAGACTCCTACTGAGGCCTGGAATGGGTTCAGTATCCTACCTATGTTGGTTGGATGTTGGTGAGCAGGGAGAGCTTTAGCACCTGCAGGGTGGAGGAAAGCCTGAATGCGCAGCAATAGCCACAGTTATTGCTATTGCTGAGGTAGCAGGTATCCCAGCCCAAATCATCCCCTGTTCTTGCTTCTCTCCAAGGAAGCTGTGGCTGTATAAATAAGGCAGAGAAGCAGAGGAGAAATAGAGGCACTGGGCTGGGAAATGGCCCTGCCAAGGTGAGCAGACAGATCAGAACCTAAGAATGGAATTAGTTTGCTCCAGCCCATTTATGCCACTGTATCACTGCACCATTTGTTTGATCATTTATTTTCACCAAAACAAATGGCTGAATTGCTGGGATGAGGTAGCTTCTTTTGGCAAGACCTAGGACAGAAAGAAAGCAAATCTCCTAGCCTGCTGAGGCTCACAAGTGGGGAATAGTCAGTGACAAGGACCCTCAAAGCGCAGCAGCATCCCCCATCAGAGTAAGTAACTCTCTCTGGAAATGCTGGTCTCTTGAGGCTTTCACCAGAGCCATAGCTCAGAAGAAGTGAGAAGAATGTCACCTTTGCCAAGTTCACATGAGTGATGTCCCAAGGAGCCAATGGATATCAGGTAGCCAAGTCTTCTCTCAGGTCCCTCCTATATTACAGGGAATACAAGTCCCTCCTAGATTACACCAGAGGGACTGGTGGTGATGTATCAGTCATCCCTGACCTTACTCATCTTTATGGAGCAGTGAAGGTGATGGGAGAAGGGAAAGGCTAAATGCACATCCCAGGAGCCAGGGTGGCTCTGAAAGCTGAGAGGAGAGCTGGGGGCTGGGATGGAAGAAGAGACATCTGAGTTCAAAACAGGGACGGCAGATGGATTGGAAGGAGCATAACCTCGTGGCAATGCATGCTCTGGTCCCTGCAGCTGGCATTAAGGGTCAATTATTTTCAGTGTAACAACTCATTTCTAACTGGAGAAAGGGTGACCTTATGACACTGATAGAGCCTGCTGACGTCCATCTCCCTGCTGTGGGAGAAGACAGCAGAACAAGTCTTGAGTTTTGCTTGATGTGTGATCACAGACCACTGTGCCTGATTTCCTTCCGGACCTCTTGGTGTGCCAAATCTGGTGCTCCAAGACCTGCAAAGGAAGTGCTCCTGCACACTGAGTTTTGAGGGGGCAGCAGTATGGTGCTGATAAGCCCATGTTTGACGTTTACACCTTTTAAGAGCTCTAGGAGGTGACATCTCTCTGTTTCAACCCATTCACATCAGCTGGGCTTGGATCCTCTGTCCTGATCCAGG
This sequence comes from Vireo altiloquus, assembly GCA_013396875.1. Classification (NCBI taxonomy): domain Eukaryota; kingdom Metazoa; phylum Chordata; class Aves; order Passeriformes; family Vireonidae; genus Vireo; species Vireo altiloquus. Next base: position 10,006 of record VZRF01006752.1, on the reverse strand, counting down.
TCAGAGCCAGTTCAGCAGGAGAGGGCTGAGGCAGGACCCTGCCGTGGTGGGGGGCTGGAAGCCAGTCTGGCCTCTAGCTGCAGTCTCTCACCTGTAAGAGCATGCATGCCTGGGCTCTGCATCTTTTGGGAAAGAACTCCTTAGGGTCAGAGGGCTTTCCCACTGCAAGGTGCAGGCCAGCAAGGCAGCAGGGTGCACATCAGGACTGCTTAGTGGATGCAAGGCAAGGTTTGGGCGCTGTCCTTGCTGTGGGGCATGAGTCACCCATCTGCAGAAGGGCACTGCTGTGCATGATGCTCCAGCATGAGTGGCCCTTTAATGCCAGCACTGCTTAATTTAACCCCTGGAGCCATAGAGTCTTGATTTTACGGATGAAGACAGCATCAAAGTAACAGTTTCAAGAAAAGCATCTCCCTCCTGCAAGCTTAACAACCTTCCTGGTGGGAAGATGATCCCCCAAGGGCTATGGTGGAGGACTGCCCTGGCACCCTGGATTTGCCTGTACCACAGTCTGGTGCATAAGACATCAGGGCACAAGCAGTGCCAGGGCCAGTCATTGCCTTGCTGTGCTTCCCTATGCTGCTCCCAGCTGCTCCTTGGGAAGAGGCCCAGCCCACTGAAATGGGTCAAACCCCTCCAGCTTGTGCCATCCACGTCTGGGAGTTAAGTGATACCCTGCACTGTGCCAGGTCCTTGACCCGGGAGGAATTGTTTGTGCTGTCAGAGTGCTCTGGGCTGCACTGGCCATCCAACTCTGGGGGCAACCTGCTGTGAAGGGAATCCACAGCACAGCCTGGGGCAGATTGGTGTGTCTTCTTAGATCATCCCTCTGATCATTGCTCTCTGGTGCAGCCACATGACACTGGTGAGGTTCACATGATTCACCTGCCCCACAGTGTAAGGAGGATGCTGAAGTATCCTCAACTCTCTGAGCTGTCTCCTGCCAAGGGGCGACATGGTCCCAGCTTAGTCCCACAGACTGAGACCCATGGTCACCAGCACATCCCACCATGCCAGAGCAGGTAAACACAGCAGTGGATTGAATGACATCCTAAATCACAGCAGGACTGTTCTGGAGTCTACTCCACCCAGGATGGTAGGAAGAGCATCCATGGAGGGAGAAGGGGAAAAATAAGGAGCAGAGAAAAAGACCCCAAAAAGGCACAGGGTGAAAATAACCAGAACAGATAGAAAAGGAAAGGGAGTCAGTCAGACATTCAGAGGTGGCATGTAAAAGGATCTCAAAGGGACCGGAGACAGGTCCTGTCAGTCTGAAGCTCAGACAAAGGAGATGATGACAAGCAGCTATTTTAGCTGATGGCCTGAAGCCACCTAGCCTGGTGCACTCAAGTCTCCTAAACTAAGCAAAATTCAGCCTGGGACTGGGAGTAGGGTTGCAAAGCCAAGGTGGTGGGATGAGGGGCTGGTCCCAGAGCAGCACTGTGAATGAGCTGGGTGCTATGAGACGTGGTGCTATAGGGCACTGCCACCTTGAAGGGTGTCACATTTCCAACATGGTGTTTGATGCAGCTTTGTTGCTGGGGACTTCCCTTTCTGTTTTTGCAATGATGGGAATGTGAGCTTCAGTGTCATGACCCAGTGAGGGGATCCCAGCAGGCACCTGCAGGGGATGCTCCAGGAGCTGGGATATCTCTGCCCACTCACCTATGAATGAGGCTTATGTGGGTCTGCTTCTTTCTGAAGGGGCACCTCTCTCCTTCTATAAAACAGAAAAGAATCAGGTCCATGGTTTTGCTGAGATGCAGAACCTACACCTGCTCATGAGGTGCCTTGGGAACTTAAAAGGGAGAAAAGATGCTTTTCATCATATTTAAATTTCCTTTATTTTCATATTTTTGGTGGTGTATCAAGGGTTGTGTGGGAGCGAGGCACGGCGGGGGAGCTGCTGGAGTGCCCTGCTCTGTGGCACAGCAGGAAGCTGTCGGGAAAAACAACCAGCAAGTACCCAAGTATATATTCTAAAGCCTCTCACTGCTGTCTTGAAGGGACCATGGGAAGATGGTGCTTCTGTGAAAAGGATGCAGGACTCAATGCACAAAACACCTGCTTTACTTAAAGCATGAGCATAAACTCCTTGAAAGCCAGAGAGATTTAAACACATTTGGAGCGAAGCCTGGCTGCCAGCACGCTTGTTGAATCAGAATGGAATCTGTTATATAAGCATAAAAACTGTTTTGCAAATACGGCTGCTTTAAATTCATAACCCAAATTCACATGTAGGCACCTTTCTGGATGCTCTGGTAGCCAGAGCAGAGCTGCTGGGTCATGGGAAGCTGCCGTTTATAGAAGCCAGACCCTAAGCTGTGCCAGGCAGGCGTGGAGCAAACCCAAGAATGTCACACATTATTTGAATTGAGACATCATTGACAGGGAGGAAAAAAAACCCAACAACCCAAAGCTCCTAAATCCACCAAGCCTTAAAATGGCAGGAGGAAACAGCCAAGGGAATTACACCCAGGATGAACTTGGCCCTGCTGCTCCTTCAGCAGTGATTTCTGAGGCGATGTAAAGTCTGGCATTTTTATCTCCTCTGGCATTTTTATCCTATTTCATTAATTCTATTTATTCCTGATCCTGTTAACTTTATCCTATTGATTCAAATGCATTTTCATACTCCCTTATGGTCCACTTTTGCATCACTTTTAGCTTTTAGGCAAACAGGATGGGCTTTTTCTGTCTTGAAAAAAAGATACCTCTGGAGCACGCTTCTCCCAAACTCCCCTCCTTGGCCTGGGAGACTGGGGTTTATTTATATATCTTGGTTAGACAAATAGCTTCATTTTCACGCAAAATAGGATGTGCTTCTGAATGCATACAGGAAAGGTCAAAGGGTTTTAACCATGCAAAGGGCAAAATCTGAGCCTGTTGAAGTGATGTTGGTGCAGTTCTGAATGTCTCTGTGAATGGAGCCATCCCTAAAGGCTGCAAATATTTTGGGAGGTGGAGATTTACATACCTGCCGGCCAGCAGATGTATTCAAGCCTTCCACTGCAGAGAGTTTCCAGTGTTACTGCTGCCTTTTGCTTTGCATTGGCTGCTGGTACAGATTCGGAAGTCATATCTTTTGGAGATGCTTGATTTTAGCATTGTCTGTTTATAAAGACACCTTTGGTATTTAGATGTAACTGCAGCTGAATGCTGCACATCTTCGAGGCCCAGAGAGAAGCTCTGGCGTGGATCTGGAGATATGTACACACTTGTTTCACTGATGATCTAAGACAAAGGGTGACAGAGGGGCATGGGCATCTGAAACAGAGGTTTTATGCATTTAGATTCCTCAAAAGTAGTTTTTGTCCTAGGCCGGCCAAAGGTCTATCTCCAGTGGAACTGTAGATATTTGGTACTATGGGACAGGTAGAATGGAGAAAACAGGGAATTTGGCATTTGCAAGGGTCATTATTTTCAACAATACTTTCTCCAGGTCTGCTGCCTTGATGGAGTAAATTGGGGACCTTTGATAAGCATGTCCCTGTGCATCTAGACCTGGGAGCAATGGGTGTCTCCATGGCTTGGACTCATCAGCTTTCATCACCCCCAAATTTTCCTTTTGAATAAGATTTGTGGGAGCCCAGACTCCCACTGCTTCCAGAGTGTGTCTCTGGTAGCACTCTTCTGAGATAAAGACCTGTTTTCTGGCATGTACATTATGTCTGGAAAGAGGAATAAAAAACCTCACCGTAAATAAATACAAACCTCCAAATGGCATGCACAGTGCTTTGTTCAAAGAGCTCGGCCTGTTTGAAATCAGCAGCCCCATAAAATCCAAATGTGTTCAGAAACATTTGGAGTCACGGGATCTCCCTACATGAAGGGCCCGGCTCAGTGGCTGCCCCTCATCGGAGTATCAGGGCTCGTTCCTTGAGCCAGTGAGTCTCCACTGTTCCCCACCTCACAGCCCAGGGCTGCATCTCGGGACACGTAAATCAGGGCCTTTGCCCTTCGCCGTGGCTCTCGGCAGTGAGGTCGGGGGTCACAAGCTCACTTCTCAAAATAATCCTGGACGATCAGGAAGTGTTTCCCGTTTGATGAATTAGGTGTATAAAATCCGTGAAGGGCTCACAAACGGACAGACCTTTTCCTTTCTTCATGGGGATAATATTTCATGATTTTTGGAGGAAAGAGTGCAGAGGGAGGGGGGAAAATAATTAGTAATTTGTGATTAACTCTTTTCATGGGTATTTTGTTTCTTTGTTCTCTGATGCTGCCTGGAGCCATTTAAAAAATGACTTAACAGCAACAACCAAACTAATCTCTCTTTGTAACTAATGGCTGTGTCAGAACTTGGAAATCAAACCAAAGAGTCTTGGAGAAGTTGCAAGGGAGGTGCTGAACACAGGGGAAGAGGTGGAGAGAGTTCCCTCCCTGGTATCAGATGGATGCTTAGAAAGGCCCCTGAGATAACAGCGATAAAGGGAAAGGCAAGAACCTTCCCTAGAAAGCTGATGGCTGTTCTCACAGATACAAGTTGATTAGGCTGTCTGTGATGCACTCTTTCCTCTCCCCATGGGCAAAAGGTTTTGTTCAGTCACACTTGGAGACAAAGTCCTCCAAAATCTCCACTTCACCTCTGATACATTATATAAGATCATAGAATCATAGAATTATGTAGGTTGGAAAAGATGTTTGAGATCATTGAACACAACCATTAACCCATCACTGCCAAATCCACCACTACACCATGTTCATAAGTGCCATACTTACGTATTTTAAATCCCTCTGGAGATGGTGACTCAACCATTGCCCTGGGAAGTCTGTTCCAGTTCTTGACAACCCTTTCTGTGAAGAAATTTTTCCCAATCTAAACCTCCCGTGGCACAGCTTGTTTCCTCTTGTCTTGTCATTTGCTATTTGGGAGAAGAGATTGACACCCATGAATAACCTGATCCTATGAGTTTTGGCTTCGGGTTGGCATAGAGACTCTCAACAGGAATGTGAGGGCTTTGGTAGTGTTCTGGTGCTGTTGCTGGCTCACCAAGGTGAGTCCATCTTCATAAATTATTTGGCGATCTCTTCCCATGTAGATCCAGTGCATGAATTAAAGACAGAGCAGCACTGCCTGCTTCTGGCTTTCCTGAGTTCAGTTTTTGCTGCAAAGTGGGGTGCGTTTCTGGCTGTCAGAAGGTGAGATTCGAGGAGTGCAGGTGGTGGGAAGCAGAGAGTGGATAGGGTCCAGGATGGGGTCTCCTTCCAGTCTTGAAGGCCACCAACAAGCAGCATGTGTAAAACAAGATATCAGAAGTGACTGGGACCCAAAGTCTTGTGGTCTCTAATTGGGCCATACATAAAACAGAGTTTCAGATTGAAGGCCTTTTGGAGCTATGATTTAGAAAGGCAAATCCATTATGGTGTCTGATTATGACACTGACATTAAAAGCACTGTGAACCTCTAATCGATGGAGGTTAATTTATTTAGACCATAAACCAGGAATTAATTTGAAAGGGACTGTGGTGGAGCAGCAGCTGAGACTCCAACCATCCCTTGTGTGATGCTGGTGGGGTGATAGGGACATGTTGGCCAAACTGAAGGCACAGACCACAGTTCTACTGACTCTGTAAAGCTCTGACTGTCCTCTGTCTCAGCCCTGTGCTGACTGCAGACCAAGGAGATCTTATTACAGAAAGATGAGAAGTTGAGTCTCAGATGAGCGTTATCTTTGATTTGCCCTGCAGTGAAGACTGTCCCTCTTTGGGCATCATATCAGGACCCAAAATCATGGTGAGAGTCCCGTTTTCTGAAATGTTGCCCTCTGAGCACACAATGGTGTGGCTCAGTCCTCCGGCAGGTACTGATGTGCATTGTGCCCACCCCAGAGACCCCTTGGGTAGATGTGGCCAAAGAGCATCAGGTCTGCAGTGGTCTGGACACAAAGGGTCATAGCAAGTAGCTCTGGTCCAGAGCAGTGATTTACAGCGCCTGCCTCCTACCTAGGGGAGTGCTGAAGTGGAGAGATTTCCTTAGCCCGTCACTTTTATTTTCCTTGGTTATTGTTTAAAATGCAGAGATTATGGGGTCAAACTTTCCCAGCCAATATTTTTCCTAATGAAAAATGTAGTAGGGTACGAGTCAGTGATCGAATCTATATGGTGAGTGTTCCACAGTACAGTGATTTCCACAGACAGAACTTCAATAAATCTTGTTTTCAGAGAAATTATATGAGGCTGATGCTCTATTTTTGCCAGTTTAAGATCACTTTACCCCTCTGCTGTGCTCTGACCAAGTGGAACTTTCCTCCAGCTGAGCTGAGTCTTTCCTACAGCAATGTAAGGATCCTCATGGATGCAATGTGAGCAGGACAGAGCAATGAAGATGTCCACCAAAGTCCCTTTGGGGCCACCCCACATGGCAGTGTGGTTGTGGGGTCCCTTTTCCAAAGGCGACCAAAGATGCTACAGACCCTCCTTAAACTGAACGGTAGCACTGTCTCTCAATATTCCAGCCTGAGTTCTGGCAACCCTGGGTACGTCGCCTTTCCCTTGGGGAAAGAATCTCAGGCATTTGGTAGGAAATTTTTCCCAATCGACTGCAGGAGACTGCTACAGACTGCATGGGACATGATCACCAAGCTGTATTTGGTGAGAGATGCTGCAGACTGCATGGGACATCCATTACCGAGCTGTATTTGGTGAGAGACACCTCTTTGTCCTTCCACCATGCACAGTCCTGCCTCTTATCAGTATTATTTAATACTGGAACTGCCAGCCTCAGTCAGTGCCCTGCCATGCTGTGTGTGTGGCGATGGCAACCCTGTCACCCTGCACGTGCATGCCTACAAACATCCCTGAAGTACTAATAGTATTAGTATTGGTTGGATGGATGGGAGAATCCTTCAATATCCTCTCTCCACTCAAGCCTAGGAGCATTTTCCTGATTTCCATCCCAGTTTGATGTTGCTCATCAGGGAGGCAGATGCACAGGGGCAGCTTGATCCCCATATTGACTGCCCTGCTGTCGAATGCCTCCTCTTGCTCGGTGGATTCGGCGACAGCCCGTGTACAACCATATTTCACAGCCTGCCCATAGGATCAATATGACATTTCCATTCATCATTAAATATGTCTTCTTTACTTTGTGCTGCATAAATCAACCTTTCAAACGTGGCTCCTGGAGTAAAGAGTTGATCTCAGAGACCACTGACCAAAACGGGGGCTTTTCTTGGTGGCTTCAGAGTTATCATGCTGCTGGTGTAAATGGTACAAACTTTGTGAAGAAGCATGGAAATTAGGTGCCCATTGCAGGTGTTGGCAGAGTTTTAAGCTTCATGCTGTCCCTGCATGCTCTGCCATGTTGCTAGATACAGGAGGTAACACACTGCAATAGAATCTGCTTGGCCCAGGGGGTGTGAAGGTACCAAGACCATTTGGTCTCAGGTTGTGCTGGATTTTTTACCCTTTAGACTGATCCCAAACCAGCTTGGTGTTAGCAAGGTCAGGTGCACAGGCGCTGGGCTCAACCCTGCCCTCAAAATGCTCTTGATCCATACGCCAGAGGGCAGGTAGTTTCTCTACTGGAGTGAGTTTCTCTGTCTTCTGGGGATGGACCAGAAGCTGTGGGGGTCATTACCTCCCCAGATAAGCACAATTCCTGCTTCAACCCACCTCCAGAGAGGTCTGGAGCAAGCTGGAAACAGCCTTTCTCAACTTCTGCCTTAGATGTGACTCTGGAGAAGCTGATCTTTGCTCATGTGCTTCTCTTCCAGACATGGATGTCCAGCACCCTCACCTGCATGTGCAGCTCTAGCTCCGATAGTGAGGGGATTGGGATTGCTCTGCTGAGATGGTGGGGAAAGACAAAAAGCACTCCATCCTTGGTGACACACAGGCACAAGGATGGTGGATGCATAGGATCCATAGGATATCTGGGCAGAAAGATATGTTCAGACCTCTCCAAACCCATCACAGCTCTTGGTGGCAGTGGAGACAAAGGGAAGGACTGGAAAGGCACACACGGAGCTGCCTCTGCAGCATGTTCTGATCTCCCCCCTGAGGAGTGGAGCCCTCCTCACGCTCTGGCTTTTTGTCAGCCGGCTCCCTTGTTCCTGCCGCACACACACACATTTTAGCACTGTCTGCAAAGGAGTTTGGGAATCGATATTGCAATTGTGTTGTAAGTGAATTAGTTATAGATCAGCTTGGGGTAGGATTAGCTTATAGATCAGCAGGCTGGCAGGTGCAGAGAAGGAGCACAGGCAGACATGCACGCACTCACATCCCCCAGCACGCTCCTCTAACGCCCAGCAAGGAGAGGAGGATGAGTTAGGGCTCTGCAGGCCTGTGACTGCTGCCCTACAAAGCGCTGCCATACTCCAGCATTGTAGGCAGGTGAACACTTGGTCCTGGATTTGCAGTTGTCGGGACACTGGGACAGGGCTTCAGGAACAGCAGAGATGATGTTATAACCCAATCTTGAGTCTGCAGATGTGGAACAAGAGCTCATCAGCTGGCTCCATACAGTCCTGGTCCCATGGCTTGCGTCCTTCCTGCAAATGTCCACACCTCTGGCAGGAAGCTGCTGGGGGCCTTTATCCCAACATTTTTGCAAGAAGTGCATAAAAATACCCCAAACACAAACCAGTCCTCAGAGATTTCCTTTTATGTTTTCTCAGAGATTGAAACAAATTGCTCTTTTCTAGGTGGCATCTGCACACCCAGGGTCTTGACTCTTTCTTTTAGTGATCTCACATGAGAGCTCTATCCTCACATAGGGGTGGGGAAACTGAGGCACTGATCATAAGCTGCTTGCTCCAGCCAAAGTGGCTGATTCAGTGTATCCACCCAGGCTCAGCACCGGTCCATACAAGGCCAGTCCTGGACCCCACTTTCTTCTGGTGCACTGCACACTTCTTAAAGTCCCTCAGAGACCCTTGTCATGACTCCAGGATAGTCTGACTTCTAAAATTAGCCAGCTGCCTGGGTCCATGCTCAGGGGGTTTCCCTTTAAATAATCCCCCTGCCTCCCCTCCCGCTTTTGCTTTGACTAAGCATGCTGCAAAAACAACTTGCTTCTAAAATAAGCATCTCCTCTAACTCCCAGTTTAAACCTGAGTAGCCGAGCATGACATAGCAGAGTTGGGATGGTAGCTGTGCCATCTCTCAGGCCGCCTTTCGGTGCAATGGCACCTGGAACAGCTGGGGCAAGCACATGTGTGGGTTAGGGCAGTGTGGGCTTCAAAGGGGATTGGGGATTTGCTGGGAGTGTAGTGGGATTATGGGGAATGAGAGAGAGTGTCCTTACAGTGGTACCCGCTGCTGGACAGTCCATCTTCTCTGAAGAGCATGTTTGACATCAGGACGTGTTCATTTGGTGAGATGAAATACAGGCAGACCTCTGAGGAATGCCAGCCCTCTGGGCAAGGGGTAGTGAAATGACTTTTCCCTGGCACCTTGTGCTGACTTTCCTAAGTAACCCTGTCTCCATCCCTCCTCTCCTCATGTCAATCCATTTTTCAGCTGTGGGCCCAAGTTGCTACAGCTCAGTTTACACCCACAGGATTTGAGCTGGGGCCAGATCCCAAGCTCAGTTTCAGTCATAAATCTGGAGTAGTTCCACTGAAGTCAGGGGAGTTAATTCCAGATTTACACCCAGTGGCACTGAGGTGGGACCTGGAGCCTCTCTGGCTTTGGGAGCGAAGGGGGTAAAGTCTCTAGAGGATTTACCCTGGCAGGTTGCAGTGCTCGACCCCTGGCAGTGCCTGAGCATCCCGTGGTTGGAGTTATTAGAGCAAGCCCTCTCTTTATTATTTGATATAATCTGCTGCTATCCCACAGGGTTTCCCTCACTCTGCACTCTGGGAAACCGAGTGGAACTAACCCGAATAGGAGGATTACAGGCTCCAAATGGAAACGGTCGCACCAAGCCGCCAAGCGGAGCTCCTTGCACTGAGCAAAGAGGGCGGCTGACAGCCTCAATGACATGCCAGCACTTAAAATGCTGGATGATGGATGAATGTCATCCTGCTGGGAAGGGAAAGGGGGGTAGGGAATAGGG
>VZRF01006751.1:239746-267389 GCA_013396875.1 Vireo altiloquus | reverse complement strand
TAATCAAGTCACTTTGACTTGCTGATCTGATCTTATAAAAGCTGGACTCTCTTTTGAGATAAACTTGGAAACCTTGTCCGGAAAAGGCTCTCCAAGCCGTCACTGAGAAATAGAACTCCCTAGCTATTGCAGACTCTGGGTAATGGTAAAGTATTTAGGCAGTTGTTAATAATTTGGTTAGTTGAAAAAATGTTCGTGTTACAGTTGTTAAAAACAGAAAAGGAGGGGAATGCAGAGATGGGTTATACCCTCCATGAAAGCCTTATATGTTTTCAGTTTTTTAAGTTGTTATTCAGATAGCAAAATTCCACCCATAATGTGGCATTTTGGACAAAATGCAGCACCCCCTGAAATTAAAGCCTCGGTCCTAGTAAAGGACTTAGAATCAGGCAAAATACTTAGACCTTTCCCTCTTATTACTTGGGGGAGATGATATGCTTGCATTTCCACAGATACAGGACCCAAGTGGATCCCTGCAAAGAACATTCACCCATACAGAGAGAAAGGACCAGCATCACCTGAGAGCGACCAACGCGAGGATAACGAATGCGAAGGCATCGAACATGAGCTTTGCTGTCCCTGGAGCGACGATTTCACCTCCCCCATCAAATTAGGCGGAGGAATGTTTGACAAGGATTATGAGAGATTGAAACATAGTGCCTTTGTTTAATTTTTATTTAATTTTAATTGTTGAAAACAGAAGGGGGATATGTGGGAGTGCAAAAACGTCACCAGGGAGGATGGCTTTTGTTGGTGTGGGGCTCTGGGGGAGACGGGCGTACCCCAGGTCTAACAGTAAGTGGAACGGGAAAGCAAGAGACAAATGAAGAGTAGGAGACGAGGCAAAAGTAGGATAGTTAACAGGAGATTGAGCAGAGAAGTTGTAATCGGTGGCTGCTTGAGATGTTAAAGAAGTTGAAGTTTGTGATTGTTGAACTGCTGGCTTTGGAACAGTATATAAGTTGTGCTTTGTACAATACAAAGTTGGTTTTGCATGCACCTGGCAGAGTCCTGTTTCAATCTCCAACACAGATCTACAAGTGGAGAGCAATAATAACAACTATAGTTTAAGGTTCATTAGGTTTTTTACTTCCCTACCAATAGAACTTTAAAGATGTTTGCCATCAAATTTGTGAACAAAGCTGTCTACCATGTCTACCAGATAACCTCCAGGGAGCAGACCATAATTCCTTGTTAAAGTGAGTTTAAACTTCTTGAATAACATAATAAAGACAGCAACAACATTATTTTATCGCAGTAAAGAATAAAGTTGCAAGAGGCTTTTTCAGGTACACTTATACTAAATTCACCTTCTAGAATAATATTTAAAAATTACATGAAATCATAAGAACGATTCTGCAGTTTCAGTAAATCTACTTAAATACTGAAATAAAAATTTGTATCTGCTTCATCTCTGCCAAAAGCATTTACACCACATTAAAATTACCTCAAAGTTATAAACTAAAGTAGTAACTACAATTCCAGTTATTTTCCAACTATGGATCCTACACATAACATATGTATGCATTCAGTGTGAGTTGAGGCAACTCTCCACAGCAGCCTCCGTTACGGGTCACACAAGCACTCTCCCTGCCCTCAGCTCCCAGGCTCAAGCACAGAAGGGTCAAGGCAACCCACATGGGCCCCAGTGCAAATAAAACTGAGCTGCATGAGCAGAGGGCAAATTGCTGGATCGACAAGTACAGAACATTTCTAAGCACAATAGTTATATTAAGTAACAGCTTTTTGCTCTAGTATCCATGCATGTGACTCTTACTTAGCAGCTTGGTTGTGTAGGAGATGGAAGCTAGAAATTCATCTGAAAGATCAGAGAGGCAACTCTCACTGCATCTGTTCTCAATGCTTCCATCAGCACATTGTTTGGTTAGTGCATACACGAAGACCACGTAGCCTCTCTCCAACCCCTCACCACAGGGACCTCACCAAAATAAGCTATGAAGACAGTCTGAGACCCAGCTGAATAGCTTCCAATATACAGTGGAGCATTTGTTGATATCATTCCTTGTTATGCCTCAATCTGTAATCCACTTTAGTAGTATGTGCCAAAACCTACTCCTTCTACAACCAAAAGAAACAAAACAATTTAAGCTTTAAGCAAACAGATCCTGCTCCACACAAACTCAGCATTTAAAAAAAATGAGACTATATCACTCTGTTTCATCCTGACAAGCAAGAGGGAGGCACTTTGGACTGAAGAAAGAGGTTCAAAGACAACTTGGGAAATCTTACATGCGATTGCTACTCCATCAAAAAATAATGCTGTAAACACAAATATCTTGCTGTACAAGGTCTGATAAACAAAACCAGTGAGGTTGTGCCAAAACTAAGGAGATTACCTAGACGTTTAATAGACACATAAGAAAAGTACGCAACAGTTAAGCCAAGATCCACAACCAACACTGGGCTTTTCTCCTGCCAGAATGCAGGCCTCTCTAGAAGCAGCTGACCTACTCAAGGAATTACTCATTTGAGGGACAGCAGGCTCAGAATACACTGTCTGTTTTATGAACCAGAGGTTCTGCCACACAGAAGATCGGCTAATTTGTCTATCACTCCAACCATAAAATGTTTCAGATCTACAACCAACCATTCCCATACCTGGACTGCTTTGGACAAGGTATTTGTCTCCCTGTTCATGTAACACTGACCTAACCCAGCTGTTTCTCACAACATCTCCATTTCCGCATAGAATCAGACAGAAGGACCCCCATGTTTGTAAGCGGTTGTTTCCAAAACAGCCCATGTGAAAGTTAGTAATCACTGAACGAATAACTGTCAGGCAATGAAAGAGTGAATATATTTCCCAGACAAATGTCTTCTCATTTTGTTCGCCATTGAAAAACAATCTGTCTTATATTTGCCTTTTTAAAAAAAGCCTGATGCATCAATGCAACCCTTGTGAGCAGTATCACATATGCACATAACTGAGTGCACGCAATGACATCTATTTAGCGCTAGTTGTGGGTGACTTTGTATGCTTAACAACAAATAGCTTTGCATTTGAAATGTGTCCTGATGGAAATCTTTCACTTTCTGGAACCCCAAGACTGCTGCAGAAAATTATGGACTGGGACAGCCAGATTTAACCTTGTAACACTGACCTGCAGGTCTCTACAGAAAACAAATCACAAATTACTTTGTTTTCTGACTAAGGATGTTTCAGGCATCCTCGTGTCAATGGATAACTACATCTACAGACTTTGCTACCAAAAGACAGCCCATAAAATTTTGTGAGCTGCTTAACCACAAAGACACACAATAAGTGAAGGATTCGAGTCTTTAAATCATACCAAAGTTTTCCCTGTTTTTACACTAAGTGAAAACTTGTTCAAAGGAGAGTTATTGCATTACCATCTAGTATCCCTAGAGGAACTGCAAAGCATTGCAAATCAGAAATCTATCTTTGTCGTAATACCAGTATCTGCAACACCAAGAGACTGAAGCATTGCTCTGGCAATTAACTGCTACCCAGAACAATCTGGCAAAGTTTGCCATCAAGCTCCCTGTTGATTTGACAAAAGAACTGGTGAATGTTTCCCCAGTGAATTTTGACAGTACGAGTTAATAATAAACTGTTCTGCCTAGAAAATAAGAAGGGGGAGGAAAAGAGAAGAGAAAAAAAAAATTATTGACATCCATCTGCCCATGAGATCAAACTTCTTATCCACTGTTGTTTTAATTTTTAATTTCCATGACTGCTAGAGAGAATTGGAGAGTACTGTAAAGATACTCAACCCTCTTGGAAGGTACCCAATTTATGTGGTTAGCATGGTGTGATAATGTGGAAACAGAAGATAATGTGGCCCACAGATCTTTGGCAGGCTTTAAAATATCATCTTTCATCGTAAAATTACTCTATTTTAAGCAGGTGACTGAAAGGCACTAATACGGTATTTGGTCGACGTCTACTGCTGTGGGGAGAATCGCTGCATTTCTAGAATAATTTAAAGATTCTTGGCTCTTTTTAATAGTTTTTCAAAGTCCTCTATTTAACATTACCTACCTAGCACAGCAGTTATCTGCAAGTTGAGACCTCTGTCAGAGTAAGGCTAAGAAACAACTTGGATTAAGCACCCGTTTTACTTCACTGATACCACTCTTCTTACAGGGGCCATAGCAGAGAACAAATGAACAAAGTCTTGGGTTACCAGTCAACTTTGAGGGAACCATAAAACCTGCTTTAGAAGGTATAGGCAGAAATCTGGTTTAAAATCTGTAAAAGCAACAGGCATTTCAAGATCCTCCTCCCCTGAAAGGGTATCAAGGAAAATAAAGATCTTGAACAAGGTATATTGTAACTTGAGTCACTTAGCTACAGTTATTGTCCAAGACAGCACTGCAAACCTGAAAATCAGCAGGCATTTCCCTCCCTTTTTTAAAATTAATTCTCTTCAGTGCAGCTTCTTTCCCATCTCATTCCTATTACATCCAAAGTGCATGAATTTAAGTTTTCCCAGACTTTCTACTCCCACAGGTTCCCTTGAGCCACAACCCCTAAGTGAGGGAATACCATTAGCCTCACATTGCCATGACTGAACGCACACAAAAGCAGTGATTTAAGTAGAGGATTGCTACAGGTAAAGGCCAACCTAGAAAAGCAGATTACTTTTTTGCTATACATCAAAATCTGAGGTATGGAGAGCTGTTGTACCAAGTAAAGCGGCTCAAAGTAAATAAGCAGCTGCATGTCCTGCTGCTGAATGAAGTCAGTTTAGATTAGGGCACAAGTCACAAGTTAATGCACTGCAAATAAGTAGTAAAGACTCTCTTGCTAGCAATTCCAAATGCACAGTGACTGTAACCAATGTCTGCAACGTCAAAGTACATACAATAGGACATGAGTGGATTGTGTTTTCTTTGCCTTAGCCAATGCAAGATGCAACCTGCAATTAAGAGGCTTTTTATTCCTTTGTCCTTGGGACAGAATTCAGAACATTGAAAGATGGTTGTCTCTCTTTAAAGCAAAGAGAATCACTGCAAAAAACTGATCATGAAAGCTATCCATTAAAGCCATCAAATCACTGGTGACAACCCCCTTTCTACAGAACATCTCGATGTTTCTGAAAGTCCCACTGATCCACTGTGCTGGAATGGATATGCTGGTTATAGATGTCTGGGCTCAAGTCAAATAGGCTTTCTGGGACAATCTGAATTATTTCATTTGTATTCCTCTTTGAGGTACCTTACCACAGAAGGCTCCCTAGCCTTCTGCATACGTTCCCTTAGAAATCTGCCTCTGAATTTTGAGTATCCTAATAAAAAGATGGAGTCCTGCTCAGTCAGAGGAACAGTCTATAAAATCTCACTAAGGGAAGTAGTTAGACCTTATTATTTTTTATCTATTTTAAGTGGCTCCCAAATGTTCTGACCACTGACAGCATTCAGTGTATTGTCCACAGAACACTTTAATGAAATTTAAGTGAATTTAATGAATTTTTAAACAGAGAGGCAGTGAAGTTTTGCAGACATCTTGCTGCTTACTTGGAACCCACCAGCGATAGAGATATCTCTTCTAAAGAGAAAATATCAAACTAGCACACTGCCACACACCAGACAGCTGTTTCTTTCTAGATGTTCACATAAAACTACATGAAACGCCACCGCTGTAGCCATGGTTTATAGGAACAAACTTTCCAGATATAAGACACAGGGAGCTCACTCCAGCTCAGCTCTGCCCAAGCACTGCAGAACATGCTGACAGCTAAAGTGCCCTCTATGCCTTTGTGAACAGCACAATGACATGAAGACTCCACATACAGTCCTTCATGGGTATTCTTAATGAAAACTTGCCAAACCTCTCATGCCAGTATTTTGCACTGCTTCTGGCTATAAGAACAAAAGTATTTTGAAAAAGAAAAATCGGAAGAAAATCTTTCTACTTGAATTAGTTTTCAAAATGCAAATAAGCAACTATATCAGTCACCTGAACACTAACATTAAAGTTATGACCAACTGGTTCCAAAGTTCTGGAAAGTCCTTCTCTTCACAAGTTGCTTTTCAGATTTTTAGTTGGAAAATCTTCTAACTGAAAATAAAAACTAAGCTTGTAGAACTGTTGCTGTAACTGAAAACACAAGGTCTTTTTTCTTTAATGTCTGTTTGCAGGACAAGCTATGAATAGTCACTTCCAAAGCCTCATTGATGGCTCAATTATAGTTTATGTTGTCATGAATTCGGCATGACAATATCGCCCATTCACTGCTATGTGAAGAGTTCACGCCTTCTCTGTCCCCAGGCCTTGAAAGAGATTGCTTACCAGTAAAAGTAGTAGCAAAGCTGAAGTTAATCGAAACTGAAGAGATAACAGGCAAGCAGAGAGGTAACGAAAAAGAATGTACTAGCCAAGCAGTTTTGGTGACATTATTCAATCTGCAAAAAAGAAAAAAACGTGGCAAAATAAAACATTTTCCGAGCTCCAGTTCAGAATTCCTTGTTGTCTTACTTACTCCCAAAGTACAAGACATGAAAATTGTGGTTTTTTTCAAGGATGTAGTGTCTCCTTAAATTATCCTTAAAACAAAGCCAGACCACTTTAACAGACTTTTTTTGTGGAAAAAAAAAAAAAAAACAAAAAAACCAAACCAAAACAAAACAACAAAAAACCCCATAACCTAAGAGGTAGCCCCAAATTTTGAATTTATTTGTATTTGTGATTTACAAGTCTGAGACGAGGATTACACTGGAAATTCAGATTTCTTCCTTTAAACAGTCCTTGCAAAGTCTTTTCTAAATTACACAAGTGATTTCTCTTCTTCCTGCCCTCTCCTCCCCCCACCATCTCTTGAGAACCGCCTGAAGGCAAATATAATTGGAACCTTGCACTCGCTGCAGACATGTCATGAACAAGAACATAATCCAGGGTCATCAGCAGGCTAAAGCCAGCGCACTGCACTGCCCTGCAAGACGATCAGTGTGGGGGTGATAAGCATGCCTACAGCCAAGGCAAGCCTAGCAGACCTGTGACAGGGCAGCTCGCATTGTTCTCCAGAGAGATCTGTCCAGACAGCCTACAAAACAGCCCTGATAGCTCAGAAAGCAATTGTACCCATTCCCCCACTCCCAGTTAAGAGGACAAAACATAAGGTCCTAAGGATTGAGGGGGGAGAGAAGGCTGAAAGCAAGGATCTGCTTACAGACAGAGAGTATCATTAACTATTAATAACAAAGAGGCTGCAATGCAGACAGCTTGAAATCTGGTACAGCTTACTAAATCACAACTGCATGTAAGACCATTATACTACAGTATACCAGTAATAGCTCCACAGATCTCTTTCACTGAGAAATTAATACATTTATAAAAGACCACACAGCACATGTTTCCAGCAATACTGCACGTCTAATGCTGATAGCTGTTCGAAAATTCAAAAGGATTTCTACTAGTTAAACATTTCATTTTAAAAGCAGGTCTTTCCAAAATGGGATGGTTTATGCCAAACAGTTTACAGATGCTATTTAATAAAGCATTAAGATCTTAGTGTGCAATAACCCTGGGGAGGGAGACAGAATGCACATCATATATATTGAACAAAGTTCCTTCACTAGGAAGAAATTAAGTTTCCTCTGGGAAGAGCCCTGTGAAAGCCAGTCCCTTATGCCAAGACAGTGGTTCCAACTTCTTTGCACCTCACTTTAGAAAACTGGCTGTCAGTAAGCAGTTAATAGTATAACTATTCACAGCAGAGACACTGAGTGCCAGTTGGGGCTGGGGATGGTTTGATTTTTTTTTTTTTTTTTTACTTTCAGTACACTGGGGCTTAGGTGGAACCCTCTGTTCAAATCTAAACAACCTGATTTAGCTAAACCTACTTTTTTCCCGTCCAGACATTCCAAAGAATATTGATGTGACCTTTCAGGTGCACTCTTCCTTGGTGAAATACAGAGTCACTGCTGTTTTCCAGACTGACAGGAGAACAAAGGGCTAAAGGAAAACAGGGAAGACTGTCTGCAGGGAGAAGGGTTGGATCACACTAGTGCTATTGTCAGAGTATAGGATAGGCAATGCCAAGCATCTCAGAACTGTGAGATGAGGAAAGAGCAAATTGGGATGAAAATGCCTGTGCTGAAGCAAAGTGAGGATGCTCCAGGAAGGGGAGATGCAGCCATTTTAATGCTCAAGTTCCCCTATTTTCCTCACCACATCCTTCCTGCAGTTGGTTCACAGCACTGGAGTTGTGCAGTCCCGTACCCCTGCTGTCACCCCACTCAGGCTACACAGAGCAAGAAGGAGCTAAGGAGTCCAGCCCTAGTGCTGGACCTCACCAGCTATGTGCTCTCCTTTCTCAGCTGAAGTGGGTCTTGTAGCTTGGAATGTATTTTAGAAAAAGGCCCTGTTTGATCACAGCTGGTCCTGGTCTGTCAAGCCTCTCAAACAGTGGAGAAAGCTGCCCACACAAACTGGTATTTGCATAAAGACGGAAAATAACAAGGTAAATAACCATTAACAGAAGATTTTTTCTTAAAGTTCTTAAATTCACCAATTATTCAGAAATTTACAACAAGGGTTCAAAGTAACCCATGTAAGAAGTATGTTGAAGATACAGAAATAAAACACATGTAGATAATTAATGATAAGAGTATCTAGAGCCGCCCCAAGAAAAGTCAGGATGGAGAGCCAATTGGGACAGTTCTTGGACAGCAGGAGGGTGGTCCACTTTCTAGAACAGAAGTAGATCAAGAAAGATAATAAATCTGAAGTCACAACCACATTAAAAAGATACTAACAAGTGTTAGCTTGCTTCTTTCTGGTATTTAATTTTATTTGTGGATTTGAAGGTAGAAATTCACTTCCTCTGGGAATAAAAGTAAAAACCCTAGGAAAGAAGTAAATGTTAATAAATATATATTAAAAACAAACAAAGCCCCAAACAAACCAAAAACTCCCACAAAAAACCTCATTCTTTCTCAGGCCTCAGAAACCAACACATCTTACTATCATTTCTTTATCCAGAAGAAAAATTGGCAACTTCTCAAAGTGTTTACTAAGTAAACAATAATATTGTTTTTTCCCTTACACTTGGAAGTCAAGCATGCTGGTAACATTCCCATTGAGTTTGGAACCCATCTGCAGCCCAAGGCCCAACTTTCAGAGACAAAGGAGACCAGCAGACATCAGTGATTTACAGCACCTTGCCATAGCAAGAGACAGTGGATACCTACTCCTTCAATCAAACTCTGGAGAACAGCAGAGGCCAAAAACAACAAATTCATTTTACCCAACTTTTTCTGAGACTGAAGCTAAAGTACTGCATCTATCTCAGATATTCATATTTCCAGAAACATGTTAAAAAAAATGGAGGATGCAGAAGAGTGCTGAAAAGCTACTGAAAATAGGCAGGGAAATCTATTTAGTCCCATATAATGAAATTACTAACAAAGACAGATAAATCTCACTCTAACGTGCAAATATTACCAGGAAATACTTTCCAGAGAAACACCAGACAGTAATAGGCCACTATGACAAAGTCACAACTAGGGCTCCTTCAAAATTTTCTTTTTACTTCTTTTTATTCCCTGCCTAAAATAATGAATAAATATTTCTTATCATCATTGAAATGTCTGCACAGTCAGCAGCTCCCAAGTTTTTCATATAAATAGGTACTGAAGTTTCATAGAAACTCTTTGGTATGTGATTCTCTTCTCCTCTGCTGTTTATGAAGGCAAAGTATATTTGCATAACCCAAACAAATCATCTGCTGAGAAGACAGTGATAATGCTGTCTGTGCTGCAGGATCTGAGACTTTCTCGCATGACAAAAACCTAACGCTACACCAGACAGCTTTTCATTAGCAGAATGCTAATAAATTTATATCCCCAAGTAATTAATTACGCAGACTGGGCAACAGGAAGTTTCACAGCAAACATGTACATTCAATCTTCATAAAGTTGTTTTGCCCCACATATGAGCTCCAGTTTGGGGAAGACAGTGCCCAGATGAACTGAGGAACTGAGTTTCGTCCTAACAGGCTGCAGATCTCTTCCATTAGTTCTCAGCTATGCTAAGCACAGCTGACTTTGAAAACCAAGCCAAGCAAACTAGCAATGATCATTGATGCTTTCTATCTTTCAAAAAGCTCTGTACTTAAAAGCATCATATAAATTTACCTGAAAATTCAGCTTTCTCTTCCGTATTCAAAGCTTGCCTCTGGACAGCACTGGAGGATTCCAAGATCTCGTGGACTTTCCAATTTGTTAATCACAAGGCTTCTGCTCAAGCACTAAATGCGAGAATCACAGAAGTGCAGGACAGTTTGGGTATCAGGCGGCAGAGCAGGGAGAGAGGAATCACAGGACTTGAAATTCACCCTGTTGTGCTTCTCAACAGGAAATTCCATAGTATTTTAACAACAATGACTAACAAAGGACAATGGATTCACTACTCAGAACCTTCAAATCAAGACTAAACACCCTTTCTGGAAAACATGCTTGCATTAAATGTGCTTTGAAAACCCAGCTAGACAACCTACAATAAAGCTTCATAGCCTCAATTATTCAAGAGATGATTATTATTAGATTATCTAAATGGATTACTTTTATTGCCAAGAGTCCCAAACACTATGGCTCAGAATTTTGCTATGCTATATACTGTACTGACAAGTAAAATAGCCATTTCTAATGTAAGAAGCCTAGATTTTCCTTTCTGTGATTAGGTTCATCAATAAACCAGAAGAGGATTCACCAGCAAGTGCCAATTACACAGGATCTGCAGCTGCCTTGCATCTGCAGCACAGCAGCTCATTTGCCTGAATAAACTCAAGAGTTTTGGTACTTAACTGGCAACATTTATTAGCCCAGAGTGCCACATTAGCAAAACCAACTCTGGAAGAAAGGTGGGCAAGGATGACCTAAGAAAACATTAGACATGAGTTGGTCAGGGTGCTCTGTGAACACAAACACAAGCAACACCTGAGCATTCAAACCCACAAGTTAGCGTACCCTACGGTTTGCCAGGATTCTCAGCCAATGCATGACAACAGGTTAAACTGTGAGGAGGACTGACAGTGAATAAACAGATTATTATTTAGCACAGAAGACCATGAATCAGTTTACAGTTTTGTTTCAGAGGGTTCTCTTTCACACAAAATACTAAGCTGGCTTCTGTCCCAATGCTTAGCAGCTACATTAGCGCCAGACAATGACTTGCCAGCACATCTAATGCCACCACAGTAAACACATTCTGCAATACAGACATCAAAATCCTGGGATCTTGCACCTGCACTTTCCAGAATGAAACATTCCTCATCCAATGCACTACGTGCCTAATGGAAGCTAAGCAGCCGCAGTAATAGTGGAGCTCATTAAAGAGACATTTACAAAGGACAGAAACATCTAGCTGCCAGAGAGAGACATCATTCAGAAAATAACAATCTCTGCTCTCTCTGCCCTCATCCACAAGGGAAGCCTATGAAACTTATTTGGAAAAATGAGCCTAGGAGCAAACTTCAGTGAACACCAAAAACCACAAGCTCAGTACAGTGCCATAAACCCAGGAATTTTACTCTCCTCTTCATGTTCCGAACAACCGACTTTTTTTTTTTCTGGAAAATAAACTTATTTTAGCACTTCTTTCACTCCCTCCTCTCATCCCCTCAACCCCACTGCTTTCATTTCAAAGAGTCAGATGCTGAAAAGCACATCTAGATTTTACCTACCACCTACACCAAAACACTTAATAATGGTTTCTCTACCTTTGAAACTTGGTTTGCCTACACCCTAATACAGTCACACAATAATCCCCATCTTTCAAGAGCTCCTATTTTTTCTTAACATATTTGCTAAATCCAGATGACCTCCCTTCTCAGTAGCCCTTCTGACAGCTTATCACATATACACATACCATAAGCACAGGATACAAAAGCTGCAGGTTCCCCAAGGTTTTACCTTACAAATGTGGACTCCCTCCCATCATAAAGCACAAAAACTTAAACAATTTTTTGAGCAGGGAATTGAAGAAAAGTAGAAACTGGGTTTAGTTATAGAGCTAAGTTTTGGTCTCAATCATAGCTCAGCACATCTACCTCCAGAGACCCAGATGCTGTAAGAGAACATATGCATGCAGTTCCTCTGATCGTGCTCTTTGACAAAGCCCTGTGACCCATCATGAGTACTGTTCATCACCTACTGGCTCTACCTTGTTTACCAACTGATACTTCAGATGATCCTTTTTGGAACCTGTAACCAAACTGATTTCCTATTTTTCTTCAAGAACAATGAGAGAAAGACTAAGAAAGAAGTCTAGAGACTGTCTATTTTAACATCTTGTGGTGGTACTTAAGGCTATGTAGATTTTTTCAGATATACCAATTTTCAGGACTCCTACATCTCAGTCTGAATGCCCAAATTATTACAACCCACACTTGTGAGTAGGAGCTGAAAATGTGGAAAAAAAAAATTTTTTAAAAATCTTCTTCTACAACAGCAGTCCTGTAGGCTTAATTAAAAACAAAGAAGCCAAAAAAAGCAAAGAAATAAACCCCAAAACACAAGGGATGACAGAGTCACTGGCGTAACAGCACTCAAATTCTTTGCCAAGACACAAAATTCTTTCTGTTCCTGCCTATTTTCCCTAGACACCTCCACCTCCTCCTTCCCATTAAACTAAACCAATATGTTCACACAGTTAAGCGTTCCAATAACTTGGTCAATATAAAATATTCATAGTAGTTCCAAATCTATCAAATTAGGATAAATACTCCTTCCCAGTTCAAGAAGCATAAAGTCTCAGAGAATTGCAAGCACACCAATGTTGCTTCTTCTCCTAGAAACTCCCCAAGGTTGTCCTCCTGTGGAAGAATTAAGAACTTAATTGCGAGGGCATTTAATAACAGCACGGTCCAGATTTCACCATGTTTTACCACTTTCACAGGTTGGAAATGTTAAAACAAGTAGGTGTCACAAACCCTACTTAACACCTAAAATTTTGTTAGGCAAAACTGAATGAATACAGATCAGAACATATGGAGTACTTCTTCTGTCTTTCTTGATGCAACCCACAGAAGTGATTAGCTTGGCTTGTGACCAATCTGACATCTTGACAAATCAAGTCAGTTCCTCACAGAAAAAGGATCTCGACGATTACATGATTAGGCAATCCAGGTTAATTTGATTATTACTCAACTCCTCTGTCACTCCCAATTATTAAAGCCTCTACAATAAAGTCAAAACCAAGGGGTCTTTGCTGCATCTTTAACATAAAACACAACTAGCATCATAAGTGATATATGTAAAAGTCTGCTGGCAACTCAAGCGGCCACCAGCCTCTGTCCTCAAGATGACAGTGATAGTGGGCCTACTAAATCATCAGAAAAACATTCAAATAAAGTGATTTCAAAGCCTTTAGTATTGAAAAGGTATTGCTAGCATTTCAACTTTGAGATCGGCAGTCACTTAAACTTTCAATAGAAATACCTCGTTCCACTTACCACTTAGTTTCCTAGACCACGAATTATATGCACACAGTTCAAAAGTCATGAGTTTAATCCATTTCAAAAATTATTTCCTGAGTTAATACCACAGAAACAAAACATGTGTGATATACATTCTCTGTGCTGAAAAAAGTTCATTACATACTTAGAACAGGAGCTGAATCAGACTGCTTATTAGCAAAACCCTATGGTTAGGTTCAAAAAACCCATTAAAACTTCCTCAGTGATACTAACATGCATAGTTTGCACCTCAAGCATACCACGCTTAAGGTAGAACTTTCAGTGTTCATCCCAGTACTGCTTGTCTCTACCAACTCTTTCAAGGTCCTTACCTGTACCTATCTTTATGTCCTACCCTAGGTTTGTAGTTCAATTATGACATCATTTTTTCCTTTGGACTTCACAGAACTCTGCTCACACACAGCACCTCACAATGCTGTTATATAATAATTGTGTAATTGTTCATAATGACAGTGTCTGTCTTTTCTACATCATTTTGCCTCCTTTCTCTATTAATGTAACTTACTGGGATTTTGGTTTCAGTCTTCAGACTCAGCTACAAAATGCCAAGTCCCACTCTGGATGCACACTTAGAATCTCTCACTGGCTACATTTAAGAAAAAAAAAAAAAGGAAAGGAAAAAAAGAAAAAATCCTTTTCAACCTGCCACCTTTGAGTTTTATCCCCGGCTATCCTTCATGTTTGACAGACACCTGAGAAACACCAGTAGAGTTATTTTGCTATACATCTCAAAAATCTCCCCTACTCTCCTCTGTCAAAAGATTTCCCAAAGGTCAGGCTGCTGGACACAAACAATACATCATTATAACCTCATTTCAGCTCCTTGTCATTCCAGATTTCAGGAACTCTGGGACAGTGATAATTTTAGCTCTGTGTTTGCGCAGCACCTACCACAGTGAGGTCTTGGTCAAAGAGTGTCCTACAAAGTAAACAGAGTTGCATGGACACAGAAACCATAATCTCAGCAATTCCAGAACTGAGACTTGGCAAAAGTTTATCATGCAATTCACAGTCTATTTACCCTGGGACATCTCAGTCTTACCTTCAGACAAACAAAATCACATACACACAAGTCCATTTTTGAAGTTAACCATCCCCCAATCCTTCAGATCATCTTCAGCAAAAATACACCACTACTAAATCAATTTATTGCCCACAGAGGCAAAGAGCCAACAGACCTGTGTGACCATCTACCATTACCAGAAGCAACCTTTATGTCTTTTATTTTTAAATGAGCAATCAATAGTTTCAGTAGGTTTGATCATCACAATAAAAATAAAAGTTATTAGTTAGCTAACTATATCTTATTTCCTGAGAGAAGGGAGGTTTACTAGAGTCTTCCAACTGTGAGGACAGGACAAGATGACTATGAGAATCCTGAAGTACCCTAACCATAGAACGCCACAATAAAGAGAAATGGTCTAAGGAGAAATTAAAATATTGCTCATCACTGGAGTAGGCAGAGTACAGGAAATGCTAAACAGGACTCGGTAAACATCAGATTGAATGCTTTGCACAGGATGAGAGAAGATCAAAAGCAGGGTCAATAATTTTCACTCACGTATTCAGAAAGATCTCAGTCTAATACGCTATTTTAAGACACCTTCTCCCTGCATAACACTTTCCATTGCCAATTTTCTCATGCTGGCTACGTTGGTTTGATATTTCTAAAATTAGAAGGTAAGAGAAAAGCAGAGAACACAGCAAGATGTATGGGGATATTATTTAACAGCACTCATTTCAAAGCACTTCAACAATGCCTTCTAGTTGCAATGACTGTGATATTAAGTGCTCTATGAAAGTGTTTAAAGATTTCTTTGCAAATTACTTTTATACATTAGAACCTGTAGAAAAATTCTGATTGTACTCTTTTCCCCAGGAGTGCATTTCCCATAATACACATACACTTTAAGTTATAGACCATTGCAAGCTCAAACCAACAGCACAGGCTAACCACCCTTCAAAGTGTTAACCCATCTGGCATGACTGCTAAAACAGGACTTCATTTTCTTCCAGATTGTTAGTAAAATCTTTCATTCGAGTATCTGAGTAAGTACTTTCCATTTTAAATAATGTCAGTAGTGTTTGAAAACAGATAAAAGGATTACACAGGAGTAACCGAGAAAAAGAAAAAAGACTTCAAAGCACAACATAACAGCATATACTGCCCCTAGTCCACCGTTACTGCTCCCCATATCACCCTTCACCACTAGTGCCATAAACCACAAACCCAACCCCCTTAGCTCTCCTCTCCCAATCAACAATGCCAATGAAAAACAGCAGAGTTAAGTCCTGCACACTCCATTGTACAAGTACTACAGCAGCAATTTTCAAGTTCTGTTGCAAAGCGGATATATGCATTTTCTTATGAAATATCTCTAGTTTTTATCACCATAAATGCCAATACTAGTAGGCAATATATCAATACCACAAATTTTTTTTTACTTTCTACTATTGTTTCTAGGTGTGTATGAGCGTATATACACACACACACACACACACATATAATTTTTAAGCATGTTTTCCAGTCAAGATTTCCTTACTAACTTTCAGCTACTGACAAATGTCAGAGGATCTGGATGTTTCTGCCCACAAATGAATTTCTTATGAGGCTTGCAACAAATGACTTCCAAATCCATACACTCTACTGATGGTGAGCTGGCTGCTTGCCTAATGGGCAGGCCTGCAATTCCAAACCTCATGCTGCCACTGCCCAGCTGACAGGCCCAATAAAGAAAGGTATGGTATACTGATGTGGTGAAAAATACCATCTGGTATTAATTAAAAGTAGCTTTCAGCAAAACACATATTTAAGTTAGACATCACTGTCTCCTAAGGTCCAAAGGGAAAAAACTCACCAAGTTCTCCTCACTGAAGAAAAAGGTTTATTTTGTAGCTTCACTGGTTCAGACAATAAGATCACACTTGAATAGCCTGAGGGTGGATAAAGCTGCAGAAAGAGTTTGCACTTTACTAGACATCTGATAAACTAATCCTCTTCAAGGCTACCTGCCTGTTTGAGCTCTCAGAACTAAAAGAATTCAACAGCAGCCTTAGTTAAAATCTTAAGATTAAAAAAATCAGCTGAAAGGGAAGCCAACCAAGCAGCACAAATTGAGAGAAAATGTGAGTGCATTAGCATAGACACACCCACAAACACTTCTCTGTGTGACACAGGTAGTCCAAACACACTACAGTTTCGGGCACCATCTCCCTCTACCACAACATGTTTTAGGGAAGCAGTTTTCAAGACCAAATCTTCCAAAACTTTCCTAACTCCCAGAATGATGCTGCTGTGTTATCATCCATGGTGCTTAGATTGCCATCCTGTATTTATCTGTCCCAGAAACCCCTCAATTCTATGTAAGGTTTGAGCTCAGACTCTCTGGCCTATACGTGCAGTCCCAAGGAAGAGCAGTGCATGCCTGCGATGTTACAAGTGAGTCTCCCTTTGCCAAGATCTGACAAATAACAAGCAGATACAGCTCAGTCCTGGGAAGAGAAGTAAACAAAGCAATTAAGAATAGCCACAAAAACCCCCTCAGTTCTACAACTGACATAAGAAACGCCACACTGACGGCTTTAGGAACTACAACTGCACACGGCCCAAGCTGTAATTAATTACACCGCAATACTAGCCTAATGTCTGTGTTCTGACCTTAAATAATCAATGCTTTTTGAGATTTCCTTTTTCCCTGAGTTTAAGAAACCACTAGGTTTGAGTAAAGCTATCAATTCAGGTACTTTAGACTTTCCTTGTTTATAAATTTCTTAATATTTCTTTGTGCTAGAGAATGGATCCAGAGTACCCAGAAGCCTCCCGGGAAGGGATGCTGCCTTTTGTGCAGACAGGAGTCTTCCTTTTGTCAATTTACATCAAACTATGTATGGGTTTCTACATTCAACCATCACAGTCCTCTCTTCTTTCCTTGCCTCCTCTGCTGATTGACCTTCTAGTTTCTCTATGTGCCTGCCCAGTTTTTTCATAGGAAGTCCTGATTAAAGAAAGCTCAAGAACTGATAAAAAAGTTGTTAGGGGAAAAAAAAAAAAAAGAGAGAAGGAAGAAAAAAGAAAAGTTCTTTTCCATTCTTTCCTGCCTCCAAACACTAGCTAACTCAACATTCCTGAGGGCCATTCCACACGTCCTTACATTGTCCTCTTCTTAACTGAAGACATACTTCTTAAAGTGCAGACCAAGACCAAAACCAGTAAAAAAGTAAGGAAAGACACAGACATAGAACCAATTGGTTATTTCAACTGAAGACTTAAACTCTTTCATATATACCAGTAAGCATTCCTGGAACACAAGTTCCAGGTACCTGGAAATGGGTAGGTACCATAATAAAAAAACTCCACATCTTAGAGAAGAACCGAAGAGGGTATTGAATGCAGTCCTTTTACCGCAGCCAACAAACCTAAGAACCCTCTGGAGATACAAACTTCCTCCTTTTAAGAGGTACCAAGTGAAAAGCCCTATGAAGTTCTGCCATTATTCTAGCAGAAAAGTAATATATTGACTTGTGTTCTGGGTATCACATTTGAAACTAAGCCAGTGAGCAGTGATCAATTTTGCCATGTTATTGAAACAGGAGCCATGCCCAAATGCATTTAAAAGTTAAAATTAAAAAAAAAAAATAAAATCAGTTATCAGTAAATTTACTGTCAAAAAAAATTTGACAGGGAAAAATATGCCAAGGTATACACACACATCTCACTTTACTCAAACAAGGCAATATTACACAACTCAAAATACCCCAAAATAAGCAGTATCAGCAAGCCATTTTTTTAAACATCAACAGAAAGCCAAATCTTTTCATTTTAAATATAAAAATCTTTACAATCATTTACTAAAGTATTACATTCAGTTTCAAAAGAAACCATCTGATAGAATTATAAAGTTAGTCAATGAATAATTTATTAAACAAGATTTTTCATTTTCCATAGTCTTAGGCGTGACTCACTAAATTGAAATCTTGTAAAAAGCAATCAGTAGCAAAAGAAACAGATTAATTTAGACTACATGCTTTTAAAGGAAAAAATACTTCAAAGTAACAAAGCACTTGAAATATTTTCTATTTATAAAAACAAACTGAAGTTTCCTTAAATGAGTCAAAATTTATTATCTCCTTTAAAAGATCATGCAGAAGGAGGTAAGTACCCCATTACACAGAAAAGCTACCTATTTAATTGAAAAGTGATCATGACATTATCTAAAAATATTCACATATCACATTCTGACCTATATACAAATTTTAAAATGTGACAATATACAGGAGGATCGGGTCTATTTAGGACAGCACACCTGAATTAACAGTTAGTAAGCCAGAAATATTCCATTATCACCTCCACTTTTTTTTGAAGCTTTACTCACTGCTTAACCGCTATTAAATAGATTACCACCAAGGTTTGACCAACATCTGAGTATACTATAGAAAACAGACAACTTTGTTACCAAAACTGGAAAGAACAATCAACTATATACTCCAGTGAGGAAATAAATTATAATTTTTTTTAAATTTGAAACTCATTTATAATGTTACCTTATTTTCTGAAAAAAACCCCAAACTTGACAGCATTAAATTAAATATGTTCAAAACAACCTGCAGAAAGGAAATTGTGTGAAGATACACATCTTGGTGGAGATAGCCGTTTAAGATATGCAAACAAACTGCACTCCTTGGAATAATCTAGTTCAAAGAGACATTTATTTGGACAGGGTTGATAGGGACTGAGAGACAGAAGAGATACCTCCTTGTCTCTTGGGTTAAAAAACAGCAAAGGAAAATTGCCACATTTATAAGCTCCGAGAGACAAGTATCAAGTCTCAGAGCAGAGCTAATAAAATCCCGAGCACAGTGCAAAAATAATGAAAAAATCATGAATGGCAAACAAGGGGTGACCATGGACTTGTACCTCACAACGCAGGGACAAAGCACACCTGAAACAACAGACGGGAATCCTGAGCGTGATGCACAGGTAAAGCCTGACCCTTCTTTGTCACAGGATGTCAAAAGGTTCACAGAGATTCAAAAATATTTCCTACTAATTCATTTATGAAAAATCCAGGAAGGGCTACAAAACTCAAAGACCTCTGCTGGATGAAGTCCCTGAGCTCCAAATCCCTGTAACAAAACACTGAGGAAGCGTAGTCATATGCCAGAATTGTAGAGGTGTGACAGCAAAGCATCACAACAGTTCTGAAGGCCACAGTACATCATTCCATTCAGTCTTCAACTAGATCAGCTTTTGTATGTTTGACTAAAATGTTGGCAACTAGACCACTGTTAGTTCCTAACTCTTTAAATCTCACCATGGGTCTACAGCCCAAAATTCATTAACCTCCCCGCTAAAAGCTGCTCACATCATGTCTTGATTGCACGTGCTTGCTCCTGTCTTTGATGAAGACCAAGGCTGAAGAACTGAAGTCTCCAAGTTATGTTGTAGGAAGAATTAGGGGGCAAGCAAAAGTACAGATTAATGACAAACTCCAGTCTAAGACTTCAATACCATTTCCTGGCTCTCCTCTCCAAGATTTTCTATACTGACTGACAAGTTTAGATCACATATTTTCTATTACTACCCCAACAAGTTTCTTTGTCTCCCTGACTTTGGCTTTTGGGCTGCTTTGTTTGTTTTTGAAAGGTAGTAAATTTACATTCCGTGTTTCGGGAAAGAAGAGAAGCCAAGAAAAGCAAAAAAATAAGGAAATCAGTTGGCAGAATGTTTCAAAATGAACTGTCCTTGCCAACACTCCTCAAAATACAGCTTTTCCATTCCTTCCTCACCAGACATGCAGGACTGAAGGGATATGACTTGGACTACCTGACAATGACTCAGCAGGTGCTCTCTTTTTCACAAAGCAATCAAAATTCAGATTTGAAACCATCATCTGATTGAAGAGCCCTGTTCCCTTAGCAAAGAACTAAAACCATGGTGAGACAACCCAAATAATAAGTCAGCAGTGTCTACTTGAGTTACCTGCAGTGAAGTCTCACTGCAATCACTTCAATATCTGCATCAGCTTTAGTGCTGTTCAGAACACTCAAAAAGATCTTCACATTGATGCATAAGTATTATAGGCAATACTTTACTGAGTCAGAGGTTTATGCATTTTAACAGAGATGCTTAGGTTTCCCTCAGAGCATTTAGTTTCACATCTATCCTTCCAAAACTTGCTTTTGTAAGTAAGTCTTGCATCAGCAGACATCAAATTATCATGTTATGCGCTATTGTGAACATTTATTTCTTTATTCAGCTGAAAGAAGAAATTACTCATACTATGTGAGTAAGTATCATTAATTCAACTGTAAAATAGCTGAACACATCTACTAGTTACAGGGACAGCATGCAACCCTCAAAGGTATTCAAGTCAGTTTTCAACTTCATTCAGGCCATGGTCCAGAGACATTTCTCCTGGACACAGTTCCACCTTCAGCTGCTCCTACCCTCGGATTGATCCCATACCACCTCCTCAGCCTCAGTACAATTGCTTGAAGTGCCATATGGTGAAAGATCAGGAAACTGCTCAGGGTTCAAAAAAAAATTAAGCCAGCAGTGCCACCAAGAGAAATGTCTGTGGAACCACAGTCTCCAAAACTTCTAAAAACGTTGCCACTGGAGGGTCAAGCTAGATGCTATTAATGCTCACCCTGCATCTTTTGTGCCCATGAAGCTCTGAACAGAGTACATGAATTAGCTCAAAGCCAGTTGCTGTACGTACATGTATGAACTTCCTCAGGAGCAAATCAAGTTGCTTCATTCCACTCAATTCTGAAACATAGCAACAGCTGTTTAAAGTAAAATAGTATTTTAAAGAAAACTACCAGAAAACAAAACACAGCAATATCCTTGAGGCTTCTCTGGATCCCCTGCTCTCATTCTTTCTTATAAATGAAAATTAGTGGTGCACAGGTAAAATATCAACTAACAATAGTAACTTACTGGAGGAATCAATATAATGAAACATAGCATTAATTTAGAATTCTCCACCAGTTTCCAAGAACAAGCTGGTTACAAGCAGAGCAGACCTCAGTCCCTACCTAGCAGGGTGAGGAAGGAAACTCTTTCTGCAGCAACATGGGATGTCAGTGCCCAGAGCACCACCGTGGGCAGTAACAGCACGTCACAGAGGTGTCTCTTCTGAGACAAATGCTTGATGCCAACTTCAGCTCAACTTCTCAGATGATGTGCAGTTCTTTTTTTCAGCAAAAGCAGCAGCAGTTTACCAAGTCCAGCTGAAAGGGAAAGTCAAGCCTAATCCCAGCAAAGATTCAAGATCACTGACAGAACTAAGCAACTCTACAGCTCACTAATGGTAGGATTAGAATAAGGCTGAGTTGATTTTTGGCCAAATTTCCCAAGTACCACTTTTAAAATTCATTCAGTTTTACATAAAATAATAATTCTGCTGTTTTCAAGCAGTTTTAGAGATCCTGATAGGTGCACAAGAAGAATGGCTTCTTATAAAATAGTTATTCATTCTTTACAACTTTTTATGATGGCTATACCATGCTTTTTGAGACAGCTCCAAAGATTCACACAAAGTTCTTGAAAAAGAAGAATCTGAGGTAACCCAAATGTGGAATAATACAATATTTATATGCACAACATATAAAAAGCAGAAGCAATTTTTTTTATTGAGAAAATATCTGATATATCGAAGAGCCTCCTGAAGTATTTAACTATAGGATAAAACCTTTATTTTTCCATACTTTGTTCACTGTTGCTTACTCTGCAACTAGGCAGCAAATTAATTAAATTATCTGTCCCTAGCTCAGGGACACCTGAACTCTCTTTGCAATCTTGACATTCAAACAAACTTTACTCAAAATCCTTCAGTGCAAGTACATTTACTTATTGATCTACATCATACTCAGGTTTCTTTTAGTAAAAGAAGTGAAGAGGGAAGGGCAGAACATAAAGCACTGAATCCTTACAGTCAATTTCATAGGAATACTCCTCGGTTTGATCTTTTTGTCAAACTACTATGAAAGAGATACTCCTTCCTGAACTAACTCTGGAAGACAGATGAGGCTACATTCACAGGCACAGGATGACAAACCCAACCTTACAAGAAACATGAAAGGAAACAGGAAGTTTTCTTTACTGCTCAGCCAAGAAAAGATTGTCCAGCTGATGTGCACCAAACTTACAAGACTCTTGTTGGCATCAATACTGATACAGAACAGCAGAAACAACTGAAAATTGTCTAAATCCCTGTCGCATTTTGAGCTTCTCCAACTCCTTTCAAACCAGATTCAAAACACACATAAAACACATCCTACAACAACATTCCTCCATTCAGAGGTGGCAGTGATGCGATAAACTCTGGCATGTCTTTAGTGTCATCTCCAATAGCTGAAGTAAATAACGTGACAGGATCCTCACCAACAACTTGCTCTTCATCTTTAACCCAGATGCTAGTGTAGAAACAAACAGAACTTTTAAATGCCATTAACCACCACCAAGCTGTGCACAACTGGTTTAAAGCATATTTATTTGTTTACTTCCTACAGTAATTTTACTGAAGATTTTCTGTGTCTTCCAGTTTATGTCAAGGTTAACAAGTCAAAGTTGCAGACCATGTACTTTTAAAATAAGGAATGAAAAAAGAAATTTCATTTTTAAACAGACCAGCTCAAATGTGTTCAAAAAATTAACATTCGCTTTCTTCTTATAACACTATAAGAGGACAACATGCAACATACTGCACTAAAAATCAATATATCGCAGAAACCAAGTGTAACCTACAGAGGTGCAATTCTGTGTCTCTATGACAAAGCCAGATGGCATTCAGAAATTTTGGGAATGTAGAAGCAGGAAGATGAAAACAATTACTGTTTTTTGTAAAAAGACTAGGTAAGAGCAGCTCCATACACAGCAAAGGAAAATTTAACTTCATAATTTGGTGAGAAACTAATCAGCTTATGGAATACTTGTCTAAAATACCTTGTATTTTCCAATTACCAAAAATTATTTAAAATTATTTTCATATTAACTGTAATACAGTAGTGGTAAGTTTTCATTATATTTTGTGAACTTCCATTTTACTCTTAGGTGGAGGCAAATTCAGTTAAAACAGACACATAATATGCTGATACTCTTCAAATGGTTTTACCAGACTTACTGAATTTTTAACAATTCCCTGTTTGTAAATTACCAAATATGAGATACTAAAAAAACTAGAGTTCACCAAAAGTATTAGGGTATTGTTTACATCACTATATCTTACTGACTTTATTGTAAATAAAAATGACACAGCTGCTTCAAACTATCATTAATATTTAGGCTTTTATGAAGAGTATCTAATATGGTGATTTGTTGCCACAGTATATTTCCCCATGCACAATTATTAAATGTTAGTCTGCCTATCATAATGCATTAAATATTACCAACTCAATTTTTATGCTCTCTTCCATACCATGAGCATCATGGCAGAAAAATTCATCCATCAATAAACATCAACCTACAAATTTCTGAGATTTTTTTATTAAGAGTTGTATGTTTAATGGTTTACTTCAATTTTCTCTTTCATCACCACGTCAAAGGTTTGCAGTTTGCCACTTGTGGCCCAGAAAGCAATTCTTATGGGACAGTAAAGACCAGGGAGATCATATGGCATTAACTCCACCTCTTTCCTCCTGGCTGATTCTTTATTTGCACAGAGTTATCACTGTAATCAGAGCAGCTCACAGGCTTTTCCAGGCATTTAGAAGGAAGGAAAAATAGAGTTCCCAGTTTCCTCTAACAACATTTAGTGTGAAGTTGAAAATAGTTATGAATGCTCTCAATGGCAATGAAACACATACACACATGTATACAGAAACACACATATCAAACTTCTGTCCCTGTTTTTATTTCTAAGCAAATGCTTTGCATGCAACAGCAATGTCCAAGAAAGAAAGATCAAGAGGTCTAACTTATAAAGCTGTGACTCAAGACTATGAAAATCAAGAAAGAAAACTCCTGGATTCGATTTTATACATTGCACATAGTATACCTGTACGGCAGGTGTTTACAACATCTGTAACCATTACAGGATGGCTAAGAAAGAGGCTTCCAAACCCTGGCATGGAGGGTCTTGTGTAATGGCAAGAGCACTCATATTCCAAGAGACCAACAGCAATCACAACCCGTGCCAGTTGCTCTCACCATATTCCCACGAGTGGTGAATCAATAGGAAAGATGAGGAAGGCAAAATGTCTATAAAGCAGTGGGAGAAATGACACTTTGATAGTATTCTCTTTCTCTGTAAATAAAAACATTCAAAAAGAGATACTACATATCAGCTATATCGCAGCCATGAAAAGTAGAAGGAAAGAGTCATTGCATATTCTTTCACAGAGTAGGAGAGACCTAGAAGAAGAAAATACTAGATAAATTGAGTTCTTTCTACATTTTCTTACCAGGACAATAATTTCAACTATGAAACTAATCATTAATTTAGCTATAAAAATACAATCATGAAACAAATTTAGCAGCATATGAAAACTGGCCTCTTGATTTCCCTGCTCAAAGGTGGAGAGCAGCTAGTCCAGCCTTCAGGTCTGGAGTTCCTGATTTAATGAGTAGTTCTGTTTACAGCAGAACTAATGAAGCTCAGTTTCCTCCGGATTTGCTTCTACAAGCCCTGTGGCCACTTAATACTAATTACATCAGTTGCCTCTAAGCTTGCCCAGGTCCCCTTGAGCTCCTGCACCCCATAAAACTTCCCCTTTGCCCATATACTCCCGTACTCACACACTGAGGCTTGCTCTCACGCTTTTGTTAATGCTCAGCTTTGTTGTGCCCTTAAACCCACCTTCCCATTCCATCAGTTCCATCGCCTATCTCCGAATGGTGCTGAGAAAGAGGCAGCATATGCTGCAGCTGGTCTGAAACCGGGCGCATGCTGGCTGGCCAGCTGGAGATCGCCTCTTCACTTCCAGGAGAACACCAAATGCCATGATCTCCTTGCCTTTACGGTGTTTTTTTTGGTGAGAGGGTTCTCAGATGTCAACTTTCCCAGAATGGGGGAAGGCAGTCTTTCTCAAACCTCTCCCTGTTCTTAAACTGGCTGAAATTGACTGGAGGATTCACACGTACTCAGGAAGAAAGGACACAAAGCCAATGCAATTGGTACTTCCTTCCAAAGCCAGGATTAAAAGGTAACTCAGTTCCAGCCAGTTGCAAATCACATTGAAAATGCCCACTGCTGCCCTCCTCCTGTCCTGTGCTTCAGGGCAGCTTCTGCATTTCTCATTCATCTGCTGCACTCTCGAGGGACCAGGAAAACACGAAATTGACAAAAAGTCAATTTCAACATTTTTATGCTGCACCCTGTGGGCAGCAATGAAACTGTCAACAAGAATTACTGCCTCACCCCAGTGACGGCGAGCAGAAGGGTCTGGGGCTATTCACAGGGATGGCCACCTCAAAACAAAAGCCATGGAAGGGTAACAGCAGTAGTTACTCCAGCTAGGATAGCACATACAGAACAGGGCTAACAGAAAAATGTCCTTGTCCTTTGCTGGGGGCAGGGGGAAAGGATAATCACATTAGGAAATACCGACTAACAAGAAGTTAATGTTAATTATAAATGCAGAAAGTGTCTAACCAACAGAAACTACCTGTTGCTAAAAAAAAAGAACCTTACCATTTTTTCCTCTATCCACTCCCTTCATGATTTGTACTTCTTTGTGCTTTGAGGCCAGAGAACACATAATACACACCCCAAATACTGCACTTTAAAGGGGGCAATGATGTTCCCATAGCTAAGTACTAGTGTGGGACTCATTAGATCTAGAAAGTATTTTCAAAACCCTCCCAGGCTTCCAGCACTCGTAAATGACTAGATATGTATCTACATAGCATAATGCAGTGCTGTGTAGCTAGCTTGAACACCAGAAGGAATATGGCCACGTTAGCACTGCACTGCACCCAGGCTGAAGTGCAGCTGGAGCATCCATCCTGCTTCTCAGGTAGTCTGGATCTATCCAAATGGTGCTTCACTACAATACGTAAGCACACCCTTAGTCGTCCTGCTTCAGAAACCAGCTGTAACATCACAGTTCTTCCTTAAATTACCAGGAATTGTAACGAAAGAGCATCTGAAGAGAAAAACACTCAGACACCAAAGTCAGGAAGAGGAGCAAGTTTTTACAATAGGCAGCATGCATGTCTCATTTAACACAACAGACACAGCCCCTGAAATGCCTTTCTCTCTTTCTGTCAGCTCTGCCCCTAGAGTTTACAAATTATGGCTCTGACTTGTAAATGTTAGTAAACACCTCCTTAAACCTTACTCAGTGCTTCCATAATTGTATATAGATTCTAAAGACTACTCTGCAAGAAAAACATCCAAAATAGGTTCTAAAAATAAAGCATTCTAGACGATTCTCACATATAGCCAAAGGTTGAAAACACAAGCCATTTCATAAAGAAGGGCATGAACAGACTGCTACTTGAGTTATAGCTGGAGAATGGGAAAAAAAATCCAGAACAATATGCCAAAAAAAAAACACCAAGAAAACCAACACAAAATACAGGAAAAAAGTAGCATCTGAAGTCCACTTTCTGTTTCTGAAACAAAGCTTGAAGTCTGAGACGAAGGAAAACAAGAGTTATTAATTCTGTGATTCACACTTCTCGAACTAAGCAATCGATAATCTCTAACACCAGGCAATTGTTTGCCTGATGAGTTTGTAAAAAAGGCAGCATTCCACCCCGATTCGTGTCGGGCTGTGAACGCCGCCCCCTTGCCAGCAGCAATATGGATTGCCCAGCGCAGTCCGGTGATTCCTTTTTTCAGCCTACGTAATGCCCATTAACATAGTCGTGATATTTTTAAATGTGCTTTCAGAAGCACTAAATAACATAAAAACATGGAAGGAGACAACCACAGCAGTAACACAGCACTCCTGTGACTGCGGAATTCACGAACGAAATAACGACCAAGTCCGGGGAGCACAATAAAACTCCATTTTACAGATTATGCATTCAAAACACCAACCCAAGGAAATCCTGGCCGTGTTTCCCCCCCACAGAGAGTGTGTCTAAGCACAACAGAGCATATCCTGGCTCCTTCGCTAACCTCCACGCACATTCCTACACCCCTTAGGAAAACACTGACAGCGGACATGAAAGGAAGGGAAACAATGACATTCTTTTAATAACAACGTTCACCAGCGCGTTGGACCCA